>JAMPIT010000327.1:25050000-25261849 GCA_026261815.1 Monarcha castaneiventris obscurior
TAAGTGGTGTTAAGTGTCCACTTATCTAAAAAGTTCACTTTAGACATGGTGCAGTTCAGTCCAAATGATCTAAATTTTTTTTATTCACTATCCATTTTCCGAGAAAAGGCCATATCATCTAAGTACTTCTGAGGAAAGGTATTTCATGTAAGTGAATCAGGGATTTATAAAACTTACTAACAGCTCATAAAACATCCCAGTCTCACCCTGTCTTGTTGATATAGGTAGCTAACAGCCATTTTATACTTGCATCTCTTTACTGTGATGATTTGGAAGTCCAGTGTCAGAAAACCATAAGACATCTCAATCTGTAAATTTCACATTATTGATTTCCTGCATCAAAACCACTGTGAAAATGGATGGAGATCTTCCCTAGGATGCACTACTGAGGAAGGTGCTGCTCTTTTAGGTAATATTATGTAGATCCTTCTGCATGAGTCATCTGTCATGTCACTACAACTAAATAATTTCTGTCGTTTTAGTCCATACATGCTAAAACCAAACCTATGTTCGGTGATGATACTAGAATTGGTAATGATCTTCTAAAAGGACAAAAAAAAAAAAAGGATAAAAATATTATCAGTGGGTCAGACCTAACCTCGATTATTTTAAAAAGATGAAGAGGTAGACTGCCACTGGGTGAAGAGCTATTTTGGTACAGATAGTTGTCAAAAAAAAATAGGCCTCCAGGCTTGCAGGCAATATTTCCTCAAACATTTTCAAGTAGTTAAACTATTGTAGTTTCTGACATTTTGAGCTCAATGTAAAGCCTCATGTAACATGAACACATAGTGGTGCAGTTTGTTCTTTTAGGAAATGTTAGAAATAGTCTTTTCTTGATCCGATCCTTTAAGTATGCCTACCTGGCTCTGTGATTCAGCCCAGTGGTCCTGCCTTTTTCTTCATGGTACATCAAATCGAAATCGATCTTTAAAACTTGTCTGGTATCTCTGAGGAGCTTTGAATTCTTTCCTTGCTGAAAGTATTTATAACAGTATTCAGTGGCTTAAAAAAAGGAGTCTTTCCTCCCACCTCCGCCACCCTCCCACTGTCTCATAGTTCAATTACTTGTTTTTCAGACTTGAAAGAGATCCTACACAATAGCAACTTCCTTTGCAATCCCAGTAACACCTGTTCAGAGAAGCAGCTCTCACTGGTGGGTCTCAAGTACCTTATAAGAAAGGAAGAAAAGTATCCCAAAGCACAAGTTGAAAACTGCTGGTCAGCAGGAAGAACAGAATATTTCCAGTGTTCAGAAATGAGCCTAGGCTACAAAGAGACTATGCAGTCTGGCGGTTCTTTTATTTTATTGTACAGTGCTAAGAGTCTTTCAAAAAAAAAAAAAATTGGAAAAAGAAGGCCAAGCTGAGAAAGTGGAGAGGCATATTTGAAGATTGCCCATTCATTTCTTGAATTTTGTCAAAAATTAAGACCTTTTATATATATATTTATACATGTTTAAGAACACTTTTCAAAGGTGAAAAATAGTTTTGAAGTTCCTATATAAATTTCCATCCTTTGAGGATCCTATGGGAAACTTTCACTCTTGGGAAATCCTTGGAAGAACATCTTCTCTTTTCCTTTTTTTTTTTTTCATATCCAACTTAAAATTATTTTACAAGTACAAAAATAGCTGGCACCAAAATGCAATCTAGTTGAATTCGCCATTCCTAGAATTAACACCCTACCTACACCAGCATCTAAATAAATGATCTACCCCTGAACAGTAATCATGAAAATTTTCAGAATGAATATATGGTACTCATACTGTAAATATACTTTGCTTTATGTTCATGGCAGTTTTATGGTTTCCTGTCTTATCTGAAATTGCCTCACCTCAGATTCATTGTAAAGCTATTTTACTGTAACATCCTGGCAATTTTCACCAACCATTTCAGTTTATCAAGATACTTTTAAATCTCCAGGAAGTTGATTAAAACCTACCTCCCTTTTGCTTTCTGGAAGTAGACTGCACTTGCATCCTAACAATTTCCACAAGTAAAATATCCATTTCAATGTAACAAAGCTTTAGGTTAAAATAGACATAATATTATATTCCCCAACATAACTGCTTGAAGCCTCCTAAGTCTGAGTCCATAGCTTGTTCTGGTTATAGGAAATCCCATGGCCTTTAAGAGAAAGGAAGACTTTGTAAAGAAATTAATTCCAAGATTATGTGCAAGGCAAAAGAGTGTGGTACAAAATCTCAGGTTAAGAAACAATGCTGTATTGATGATTTCAGATGGACTAGAGGCTTTATGTTTGTTAAACACTGGGATGAGTGGGATGACCTGATTTGGCAACTTTGAAAGGTCTTTCTCATGTCTTTTCTTCTCCTTATCAGTTGACTAAAGTAGGTAGAGATGACACTGGTAGAAAGGTTAAAGTGTGTTTCTCTGGGTGTTTATAAAGTAAACACAGAGAATGTCCATACATATATGGGCCTACATATATATGTGTATGTACACACAGATAAACTCCGTGGATTTTCAATGATACAGGAATTTCCAAATTGATAATTACTCTCATACACAGTCTCTAATATATTACATGTGTGTATAGCATAATTTTTATATTTAATATGAAATACATATAGAATATACATGTATAACATATGTACTACATATATATCTAAAGTGCATGTTTTTGTTTCTTTTGGGTAGAAATTTTTTTATTTCCTTGAAACACCACATTTCCACTTAACATCCTGTGTAAAAACTACTGTCTTTAAAAATACATTATTTCTATCATAAACTATGATAATGGGGGGGAAATCCCCAGAAAAACCATTGTTGCCATAATTCACAACCAGTTTGTTAGGATCTTAACTGCTCTCAGCTTTGCCTTGGGCCATTAACTAACAAACCAACCATTAACTGCTAGTAATGACCATTTTTTCCCTGAGATTATTGCTTAATTGAACTCCTACGCTGTGTTGGTTATTTTTATGCCATCTCACAATGACTATGCATTACTTCATTTTCCTAGTATACCAACCACCTACTGAAATAAACAAGATAAGTGTTGGAGAATTGGATCTTTCACTGTATATACTATTTAAAATACATTACTTTAATAGACAGCTTTGATGTAGCAGACGTGCTTTTTCATTTTTCCTGTTCTCCAGAGCATATGCATCAAGTAACTTAGATGCAGAATTAATGCATGCTGTTGTTCAGTAATGTATACAATGTCAAGGCACAGTATTAGTAAGCTGTGTTATATATTCATTTGGGTAAGACACATCTGATTATTAGCATTCTGTTCTTCAGCAACAAGCCACATGTGCTGTCTGTTGCCATGGCAATAAATTACGAAGGATAACCTGACTACTTATCAATTTTTATTAGTGCAATCATCCTACCTGCTTAACCCCTCAGTAACAGTAGTGTATTTAAACATCACTGATAAAATCTATGCAATTCTGGGGGTGTGAGTTAAGCTAATAGGGTGGGGAGGAAGCCACAGTACTGTGGAGATGGGGGAGAGAAATACTGAATTACAACACGGTGTTGAGGTGATCCATTTGCATTACAGCATCAAAAATGTTAATGTTTCTGAGGATCTTAGCACAGTAGGAAAAGATGAAAATAAATGCAGAAACTTAAGATGGATAAAATGAATAGTGCTTCCATCCTGCTGTGTTTAAAGCAGTATGTGTAAATGGATATGTTTAACTATAAACCCGAATAAATGGAATCAAAACATGTACCTGTTAAATGTTAAGGAACATCATATGCTATTAAATATATACTTTAAAATAGAAAGGAATGAACTCATAGAACATCAGCTTGATTTTCTCCAAGTTATTACTTTTTGTCTGTGCCCTTTAAGACTACTGCTAACACCCTTTCAATTATTACCCATACAAAAATCAATTATTCTGTACTATGCAGAAATATGAATAAGCTTCCCATTCATTCCAAGATCTTTCTGGGATCAAAATAAAAGTTACAACAGATTTATTCTTAGGTATCTCATTTTGATCTAAAGATCTAAATGTTCCTGCAGAGCTAAGTAGTTAATCCATGTTTGATTGTTGTAAGACTTGACTATTTAAGTCTCAATAGTAGCACTAATGTTATTGATGGGTTTATGCACATCTTAAAAATAAGGCAAGTCTTGCAAATCTTGTCGATTTTAATGAAGCACTGGGTCTCACTGGTTAAAGGAGGGTGTGAGTGCACAGCACAGCAGCAAAGGCAGGACAGGAACCTCCTTGGCCCTGCTCTCTGCATGGATATGCTTGCTAGGAGGAAACGTCGTACTCTGCTTTTGGCTTCCAGGATAACCACATCCACTGCCTCACTCTCACTATCATCCCTTCACTCTCCACAGGATCTAAGTTAACAAATCAGACTGTCCGTCTGTGGGCATGGCATTATTAGGTTAGTAAAAGGCTGTCAATTCAAAACCTTTCCTAAGGTTTCCCTTAGAAAAAGGGAAATATTCAACACAAAGAACTCCTTATTTCAGCTGGGAAATATTAATATAATATTTTCCAAAACACCTAAATCCTTCACTTAAAAGGCTGCCCACTATTAAATTTTTAGGAGTCATGTGGGAATACAGAAAGAGTTTGATGGAAACTAAGCTTTGTTTCCTGAAGAAATAAGCAGCTCTGGTATCCTGGATGAAAACCCCTCCCTCTTGTGATTGAGAGTTTGCTCCCAATGAGAAGCAAACCTCTTTCCTCACCTCTTCACTGGCACCTGCAGCTGTCACTGGGGAGATGAGGAGCCACCACATGCACTTTCTTTCCCAACATGTCCTTCCTTCACCTATCCTGCTGAATGAAAAATACACCCCAGGAGCTGGCAAGACAGATTTGATGTGTAAATCACACTCACAGGAAGGGCTTGGGACAGGGTCTGAAGGGAAGGAAGAACAGGGAGCAAGGGAGACCTCAGGAGTCTGGGGCAGGAACTGGTGCTAAGAGGAGTGAGCAGAGGTGGCATTTGAAGCAACCAGATCTGGATCTATTAATCTAGAATAGATGTCCTATTCTCTAATAGGACATCTGGAAGGACAAATACCTTCTTTTACTCATCCCCACATGAGCTGTCAAACAAAATAAATCACAGTTATAATCAATGTGCAATTCTAAAGCATCTGAACTCTTTAAATCTGGGGCAAGTTGGACAATCTGGAGGTTAAATTTCTTCCTAAAATGAGGCACAGTCTTCCAGGTCATTTAGGTATTTGCAATTACTGAGTTATATTAGCATAATGTCTTACTTTCAATAACAAAATTCTCAAGGTGTGTTTGATAAGTAGTCTCAGAGTAAGAACATTTTACCCCATAAAATTTTACATGTTAAAGGAAGACTCTGCCTTGTGAAGCAATTACTTTTTTAGAAGAAATAATTGACACTCACTTTGCAATCTACAGCAAGTTTCTAATCATATATGCCAGATATTTTTCTCCCCAATGTCAAACCCCCAGCTAGACACCAGGTCACAGCCAGCTGATATTTCAGAAGTCTTGATTTACAAAAGAGTAGGGTATCTGCTGCCTACAAGCTCTGTGTACATGTGCATGCACATGTGTGTATATTCAGTAATAACAACAGGATTTGGTGAATCTGAGAGTTCCTGCTTCTTGCAAGACTCTCAGCTTTCTGATGGAAAATACTTTGTTCAAACCTCAGATTTTTTTACTATGCTTTCCACATCTGAGAAGGTGTTAAGATTATTCATTTCTTTCCCATAGCTGAAGACATATTTTCCATGGAGCCTGATAATGGTGCCCAACGTCAAAGCTCAAACTGAATTGATGGATTAGTTACTCTGTTCACTCCAGTCACAGTCTGTAAGCGAAACCAGGCATTTCTATAAATGCCTGTGCACTGACAGATTTCCAAACAGGGCTGCTGTTTGCGCAGACCTCTCTGGAATGAATCCTGTGTGCAAACAGACCTTCTCCAGTTGGAAGCTGAACAAATCCCAATATTGTTATCTCTCAAAAAGTTCAACCTTCCTTGTCACCACCTCTTCTGGTAGAAAGGAATTGTAAAGCTCTGTATCTACACAAACTGTTTCCAGTAAGCTTTAACAGTAGTGTCCATCTAACTAATATACCCAGGAATATTTATAAAGATTGAGGTTTGAGCATAAAACTAGTGTTGATAGTCAGTATCACTCTAACAACTGGATTTTTCACAATCTACACATTACTGGATACTGACTGGACAAATGGGATTGGAACAGCAACAGAAATATATTCAAGTTACTGAGTCTTGTTATCACACTGGTGTCCAATGTAATGTTCCCATGGGCTGGGCACAGGCTGTGAGAAGGCACACAGCTCATCACAAGCTGATATTCACATGGAAATCAAACACATCACAAAAATAGATACCAGAATACCATTAGGGGCTGTAGAAGAGTTCTGTCCTTGTGTTCAACCAAGCAACAAATGCTTATCAGAATCTCAGACAAAGGACACAATAGAGTTATCATGAATATGACAGGTAAGGATGAGTTTTGAAGACAAGTTCTTCAAAACTGAGAGGGGAAAGAACTACTTTTTTAAAAGCCAATTTTCTGTCATCTTAAACTGATGTCTTCTGATTTAATTCATAAACCAAAATAACATTATTGCAGATAAAAGAACAGAAACTAATCACCTAAAGGTAAGAGTGCTAAATAAACAAATACAAGCCATGCACTGGTTCACTGATGCATGAAAGCAGGAAGCAAAACTTTATTTTTCTTCCTAGTCCCAGCTATTTTTATACTTGACATTGCTTTATAGGAATAGGCAGCTCTCTTTTTCATATGAGGACAAGACCATGCAAAATAGAGAACTTGTCTCCCTACTTCATTCCTGCAACTGGGAGCACAATTCCTGCTGAAGGTATTTCAATGGGACCATAGCAAATCACTCCTTATTCAACAGCAAAAATAAAACAGGCAAGTGGCTGTGAGTGACATTCTGTTCCAGTCTCCTTTTGGGACGAAGAAGCATCCTTGGGAAGTTAATAAAAGTATAATTTGTCTCTAAAAAAATAAACAAATGTCTGTCAAAATGTCCATCACATTTCTTGGTTTTCATCTTCTGATTCCAGGATGATTCTACATTTGATGAAGTGTTTAGCAAAACATATATATACCTAGGATAGGGGCCATAGAGAGGTGGAAGAGAGAGAGATTTTATGGAATAGTATGTTTGCAGAGGAAGACTTCTACGGGATGGGTACATGTACTAGAAAAAAAAATACGTATAAATGTTTTTCTACAACAGCTTTTAATTCTATAGCAAGCATTAAGCGATCAGTTCTGAGTTCACTGTACACAACTGAGCCATAAGAGGCAGTTCAACATTCCCAGTGTCTGGGTTCCAGTGAAAAAAAGAGCTTAATAAGAAAAATAAGAAAAGCAAAACCACATGAGACAGCAAGAGTTACAACCGGTGAGCAAAACTCCAAATCCCTGCCCAATTAACACCAGTGCAAATAAAATTTCATAGCTAGAGCTGTTTGTTTATTTGATCTTTCTTTCCTTTCTCTAAGAAAAGCACAAAAAGTGGTGACAAGAAGTCAGAGATACAGAAATTCTCTGACAGAAGAAAGTTTTCAGTAATGACAGTTCAGATATTTGTAAAAAATTACTAGCACACAGAACACCATGTGTGCTTTCTAGCTGATCTAAAAGCCTTCCTTCCCTTGTTCTGCGCCTTGCACTTTACCATAGCCACGATACAATCTTACACAGTTTTCACAAGTAAAAAGTTTGCTAATGACCAAGCCTGGGGGAATGGATATGGCCACGGCATTCTCCTGAGCTACAAAAACTCATGAGCTTGACCGAGGGTTTTATTCATTTTTACTTCTCTGTTCACACTGTACAATTGTGATTCTTTTTTTACTGTTCCTTTTACGCTATTGTCAGCTCTCTTCTGGCTCCTTAAATAAATCCTCAACTAAACCCCGAGAGTAAAGACCATACATTTTTCTTCCTCTGAACTATAAGTATTTTCAGTATATTTGTGATGCTTTTACTTCTACAATACCCTTTCTTTTCTGTCTTTAATTTATATAGTTTCTCCAGAGAAATCATCAGGTGCACAGGCAAGCAGCCAGATGTTGAAGTTGTGATTTTGTATAAGCATTAGATATATTGTGATTGATCACTCAGACTAACAAATAGCAAGAGTTTAAAAGAACTCAAGAGAGACATATCTGGATGATGTGAGAGCAGAATACTTAAATACTGAAGACACAGAGTTTTGCTTAATTCTAACACAGTTTACCAAGTGGGTCCCTGAGCACCAAGAAAAAGGACATCAGTTTTCTTATGAACATCAGATTCTAAGAAGACTATTACTGGAGCTTTTCCAGGGTTGAGCATTCATAAAGTATTTCTCCAGAGCATGAGGTCTCTGGTGTCTCACAAAGGCAGAATTCACAGCGCAGTTTTTTCCATAGTTGGAAGGGAATTGATACCTACCTTTAAGCCCCTTACCTACTTTCCTAAAATCCTACAGGAACTTCATAATCTGTAAACTTTACCCTTTGGTCAAATTTGGTTAGAATCAGGAAACTAATGCAAAAGCTGTTCTGTAGGTGTGAAAAACAAGTGGGCACATGGCTTTGATATGTGTGCTACATACACGTAGCCACACACAGAGCATAACCATTTAAGCCTTGTTTTCCTATGAAACGATAGTAAAATAAATGGATACTGGGCCAACTGGGCTTAATAGTTTCTCTACCTGTCAAAATATGTTTTTCCACCTGTCAAAATATGTTTTTCCCTAAGATTACACAGATTAGAAATACAAACTTTGCAGTGTGCAAAGTTAATAAGTCTAGACTGTGAAGGGTGAAAGACAATGCTGGAAGGGGAAAAATTCCAAAGTTCAAGACCTTTTTGCCGACACAAAGGCACCAATAACATCTCATTTTTTACTGCAACTTCAGTCTGTTTCCCTCAGCTGTGCAAAGCTGTGGGAGTGTCAGGCTGGCCAAGGTGTTACATGTCAAGACAGTACCTAACTGCTGAAGGTTTTATAATGCAAAAACAAAACCTAGAGATTACTGAAGCAAACAACCCTTCATTCTCACTTTCAACAGCAGCAATATGAACACCACATTTACCATTTTCAGGATACAAGGAACCTGGGAAATCACTGAATGCTGTGTGAGAGGGGTTGCAAAAATACCAACTGGAGCAGCATGTTCTGATTTCAAAAGAAAACGAAGATTAATTCTATAAGAAGAAAAATTAAACAAATAAGGTTAAAAACTTGAGCTTTCTAGCTTAATGAAGCAAGTATTGAACAGAGCAATGGCTACAATGCATTACTGTATCAAGATGGACAGCTATTTAAGGTAAAGGACAATGTCAACACAAGGACATTCATCCATGAATAAAATTAAGCATGCTGTTTTCCAGCTGTAAGAACACTGGAAGAACACTCAACAGCCTCCCTGTATGGACAGTGGGCTTTAAAAGGTCAGCTTTTCTTTGGTAATTGTTCTGCTTATGAGATTTTATTACATCCTTTTATTACATGCCTTGAAAGAAACCAAATATGAAGATGCAGGAGTTCACCATTCTTTTCTTCCTGTGAAATCTTAAGGACTCTTGCATTACTGGTGCCTAAATGGAGCAGATCAAAGGCATAACTCCCAAAGGACATTTCCAAAGAGAAATTTTCTGAATCTTGCAGTATTGCAAACAAAACATTATTTTCTACTTCAAGCTTCAAAGAGGAAGAACAAGAATCCCCTTCTCACTATGCCTATGACACTGTGTTGCAGACAATTAACACCTCCCTTCAAGAGATGTAAACATAGAGTCATAGAATGGTTTAGGCTGGAAGGGTCTTTAAAGCCCATCTACTTCCAACCCCCTTCCATGAGCAGGGACACCTTCCACTAGACCAGGTTACTCAAAGCCCCTTCCAGCCTGGCCTGGAGCACTCCCAAGGGTGGGGCATCCACAACTTTTCTGGGCAACATCTGTAGTCTATAACAGTACAGATTATTTTCCTAATTTCCAAACCCTTACCCTCTCTCAGTTTAAAGCTGTTAGCCCTTGTCCTATCACTATTTACCATTGCCAAAAGTCACTCTCCAGCTTTCTTGTAGGCCCCTTTTAGGTATTGACCTCCATTCAACTCTTCAGACCAGTTCCCGATTCCACCATTATAATTTCCCTTTCACCTGGTTTGTTCTCTCAGAAAACATTTACAGTCATGGGATTTTTAATTATTATTCCAAAGAATGTTGTTAACTACCAACACTTCTGTCTGTATACTCACTTATATCATTTTACCAAGCAAGTTTGCTCCAGTTACTGTCCTAAAAACCTCATAAATTCATAATACATTCACTGTGAAAATTAAAATCCTACTGCTTGCAAAAGTGTTATGGTTTAGTGTTTGAGAGTCTGATCTTTGCAGAGCAGTACAAAGAACTTTTTGAAGTCAAGAAGTCTATTTCCCAGCTCAAAGGCAGAATCAATTACAGTCCAGTTATTCTATGAGTGATGAGCTTTGTATCCTCAATTCCCAAATTTTGATCCTACTCAACTAGTGAATTAGAAATCATAAAGTTAACATTAATGTCTAAGAGTTAAACAAATATTCAAACAAATTATTTAATTTTTAAGCATTAAAGCTGTTCTGATGATTGCTAAGTCAGTACTAAACAAGTGGGAAACATTTAAGTTCTAGCCAACAGAGCAGCAAGTTAAAGTATTCTGTTATAGTACGCCAGCAGCCATATCTAAATTTATCCATTCTAATTAATAATTTTATGACACCGTACGTGATTTAGCTCAAGTATACATTTTTATCATCCTTTGTGACTCCTCAATAGTGCAGAGATACCCAGCTGTCTATTTTTAAATGAAAGCTTAAGCTCTTGATCTTTTAGGTGTGTGTATCTACAGTTATTTGAAGAAGTATGAACTAAAAAGCTTGCTGAAATATTGCATTTCAAAAGACCAAGAATGGGCAGAAGTGCTAAGAGTCCTTATTATACATGAACTAGATGAGCACTCCAGCTGCATTCTGCTTTCAACTACTTTTGAATCACCCCTAATCCCTGGAAATAGAACATGATTCAGGGAGGAAAACACAGTTTGAGTTCTGAATTTAGGTAAGAGAGAGAAACGCCAACAGATAAAAAAACAATGTCAAAAAAAGCGTTTTTAGACTAAGTATTACTGTTGGGCTGCAGCAGGAATGTACTTCATGTCACAGGCTAAGATTATAAGATGTCTGCCTGAGCTTTCCCTTAATAACAATGTTGTGAACCCAGACTTTCTTAAAAATAGAAGTTTGTTCTTTTTTCAAGAAAACAATGAACTGTTTTGGAACAGATGTACAGAACTCAGCGAGATGACTCATCAGCTGTGCTCAGTTACAGTGGCTTTATCTGCAAACGCGCATAGAGGAAAAGCCACTTGAGAGTTGGTAAAGGAACAGCCGATCTACTCAGAGCTAATCACACTGGGCTATTCTTGGAGGAACAGAGTGTTTGTACGTAATGACAAGAGTTACCAATTATTGCCTCTGCTTGGGGACATGAATAGATCTGTGCAGTTATTTAATGGTGCTCTCTGCAAAGACTCTATTTAAAACACTGGAACCTGTAATTTTCTAGCACTGACCCGATCTGGCAACTGAGCATTCCGCAGTGTGAAGGCATATCTGCTTAACTTAAGCTTGTTTTCTCCACAGGAGATATCCAGTGCCCAGCACACTAACTATGTGTATTATGATACATCATTTGCACACAAAGTTGTATTAAATTCAGGAAAATGGATTAAAATCTGCATTTTACTGACAACTATTTGCATGACATTCATCTTATGAGGAAATGAAAGATATCCCGTCAGATTTCTACTGATGTTAATAAATGACACCAACTTTAAACATAAGGAATATAGGGGTGAATCATGCCTTTATAACCAAAATAAGCATTGTAATCTCATTCACTCTGATGTAAAAATTAAAAGCAATTTATTGTAGAAAATTTTGTTTTACAAGTGACTACTAACAACATAAAAAAACAAATAACAAAATGGAGCATGCTTACTAGCAAACCCATAACTTTCTTTTCAAATCAAACAGTTCCATTGTTTTTTAAAATTACTCTTTTTTTTTTACTATTATTGAAAAGTTTCACCTCACCTTTAAAGTTCTTCAAAGTCAACTGTGGTGCTTGTACATTATGTGCCTTTTTTAACAGATATAAAACAAATGATACATATTTGAAAGAGGACATATGGTAAAAGACAGGCAAAGAAATTTGTATGATTTATTCATATAATTTTGAAGTAGCATATTTAAAATCTCGTCCCATTAACATCCATTGCCCACCTAATTACTATAAGTAATTGACAGTTCTCATTAGGAAGAGACAAAACTAAAGGGAATTAAGGTCTTGATCTTGCAATTGGATTTCCATGAGCCAATGCCTTCATTGTCTGGAGCCTCTTTGGCATATGTGGGCTCGGTCTGGATACAGGAGTCCATCTGTGCAAATGTGATTGCAAGATCAGGGCCTAAGTGATACCATGGGAATTAAGCAGATTCTGTTATCTGGAACAGATCTGCTCCCAACTTACACAGCCAGTAAAAAGTTATCAATTTTCATGGAATAGAAGAAATATATTATAGTTTGCTATCTGAATCTGGAAAATACTGCACATGACCTATGATCTATTAATCAAAATCCAAAAGCAGAGGAAAGGATAATTTTGAAAACTTATTTTTTACACTTTTGATGCAATTAGTGAATGTGGGTTTTTTAATAATTATTGCTATTTAAATCCTGTTGGTAAGATAGATCCTGAAATTCTGTTGACAATTATAAAATTTATTTATGCAACTTCCCCCACGCATTTTTGCAAATGTAGCCCTCAAGCTCTAATCAAGCATTTGGAGAATATTATTCTTTTCAAGTAATAGCCAGTTTTAAGATCAAATGTATTGTATCCTACCTGTTCAAAATAACTTCACTCTGAGTTTATCCACATCCAAGTGAGTCAAATTTATCCATGGACTAAACAGCTGTAAGTTCAATTGTGGTGCTGTGACTAATGAATGACAAAGCAATAGTGCATGTTACGTATGTCAATAAAGTGATAGGAATATAATGAAAGTAGTGTGCCAAAGAGAATATATAAGAAAGTGTTATCAGAAATACATTCAAGGAGAAGCTATAAAATACCTTATTATAGTTCATTGGATTCCTGGCAGAGTAACTGGCCCATGCATACAGGCAAGTGCTCTTGCCTTTCTGTGTTCACCTTTAAAATCATCCCCTCCTTGTAGTTGCCCATTTACTTCCATAGTATGTACAATCTATACACTAAATAGATGCAAAATCAATTTTGATACAATTTTTTTTCATACCTAACAAAATTACTCATGAGGTAATTGCCACTGTATTTAACCACAGAGTCTAACACCTGGAATAAGAGATTTTGCTGGTTGGATCAGGAAGTCAGCTGAACTCATGAAGTTTGTGGCTCTGTACTTTCTGCCCTTACTGCAGCAGCACTGAGTGAAGGCAGACTTCTCTGCCTCCTGCCTCCACAGCTGCACTTGCATCCTTCCACAAGACTTTTACTTCTCCATCACATGCTTCACACCTGATGAAAACTTCCCCTTTTGTTTGCAGCTTTATCTCAAGAACCCTACCTGTCTGAGATATGAAAGTATTGATTGGGAGATGCCAGTTATCATTATCCACATAAGAACTGGGCAAGTGGCTCCTTTCTCATGGAGCAGTTGGGTGTTTTGTTCAGCTTGCATTTTCCTATCATCAGGGTCTGATTCAGGCCTGTCTTGTCTATCCAGCCCTTGTAGCACAGGTGACACAACCTCACTGGCGTTGTTTCCTTTCGAAAAAGATCAAAATGTTCCCTGAAGTACTGCAAAACTGTAGAGGGGATAGTCTTTTTAAAAATGCTCGCAAAACAAAACCCATAAAGGTCATATTTTACTGCTATATATGTTTCCTAGTCTTGTGTGTGAACAGGAGAAAGGAGCTCCCAGGAAATAAATACTGTGGAATTTCTATTGTCTATTCTATAAAGTCACTGTGGACTGGGTGGCTGTCTTAAAAAAAAAAAAAAAAAAAAAACCAAACCAAAACAAAACAAAATAAAAACACCACCAAAAGGGCAAAAATACTTTTCCAGCACTTTATGTGTAGGGCATAAAGAATGATAGCATAAATATCTTCTTTAGAATGGATTCTTATGTTGCAAGAAATATGCAAGAAAATCAGATTTTATAGCAATATCAGAATAGTTACTGCTAGAGGTCTATGATCAACTAATTTTGAGCTTGCCAGCAGAACTGAAAAATAAAATGCTGAACTCAAAAATAAGACATCTTGTTTTTCCTCATGAAAAGAGATGTTTTGTTCTTAGTGAAATTAACGATCATATCATAATATTTTTATATAAATCAAGCACTAAAACTCAATCATAGCACTTAGCTTAAATGACATTAGGTCCAAATAGCCCTCTCTTTCAGTCCTGTCTGCGAATTAATTATGTTGTAGATAGCAATCGAGATAACTTATCTACACTGACGTACATCAAAAAACCTGCCATAGGCAGATAGTAGTGCTACTGAATGTATACTAACAAAAATAATAAAAGTATATATTACTCAAAGAGATAGCTTGCTGGGGAGAAGATGGAAAAAACTTTTAATGCCAAAGGGGGTAAAAATCATAAGCAATGCTTTCCAAATCTTGGCTAGTAATTACCACTTATTCCAAGACAAATTGCTGGCAGGTGAAAGAAAAGAGGTCTTGATCCTTTTTTAACAGCACTGTTATTGTGAATTTGACTGAGAGGGTTACCATTATTTCTTCTAAATCAGAAGCCAGAAGTGCAAGACAGGACTTCTGACCTACCTGGCCCCATTTTAGTATTCAATTTAGCAGGTCAAACATAGCAGTCACAACTGTAAAAAACGTATTTTAGTCTGGCATCAGATGTTTTCTCTTGTCTTATTTCCTCATTCACGATACTTACTTGTACTTTTAAATTCTTGATAATAGAGGTAGTCCAGCAAACACGCGTGGAATGTGAGAGAAATCCACAGCAACATAAAAACCCATAACTTACAGAAGATGAGTGCTCTTGGCTGACCCTCCTCAGCTTTCTCAAAGGGAGAAAGTTGCAGCCAAGTAAAAAACTGGGAAGCCTCCTTAAATAAAGCCTTTGTGTATCCTGTGCTGCAAAGTAACTGACTCATCTCCCCTGCTACTTAGGCTAAGTTTCCTCATTTTTTTCATTGGAAGCACCCAGACCAACCTGGGATCAGCAGGCCTGTAGGAAACAAGGGCCGCACATGGGGCCAGTGGGGGCAGGAGGGAAAAACCTGCTCCAGTGTCTTGCCAGGGATGCAGGGATGAAGACAAAATGCAACCACATTGAGTGTTCCCATCTCTTGCTTTTGACACCTCTCTCTCACGCCTTTTGACATAGCGCAGAAAATAACACTTCTGGGTCAGGGGGAGGAATATTTCTTCAGCAATTCTTGTACGTTTTTAAGAATAAACTTCAAAAAATAAATCTTGCTTTTTGGGACATACTGATTCCAGAATGCAATCTCTGAGTAAAAATGTCTTTTAATATATATGAAGAAAAACTTAAACCTGAATGTACAGCAGCTGTTCCACTATATACACATATATGTATGTTTATAGCATTGTCCTAGGTTACAATAGAGATGCATTCTATTACCACCAGCTGTGGGCCATTAGCTGTTATCTCCTGCTATGACCCACTCCTGATAACAGACAATGGGCCAGCAAGGAGCCACTGCATGACTCATGGACTTATCTCACCCTATTGTGAGATGCTCCGCCCAGGAGGGAGGAGCCAAGCCTTCCCACCTGGATATAACCTGGCCTTGGAACTGCCTAACTCAGCCCTGTCTACTGGGTTCCCAGAGGACAAGAGCTACCACTGGACCTTCAGCTGGAGACCAGACCTTCCACAGGATCACTGCTTCAACTGAACTACTTCATCTGGACTGCTGCTACCACCCTAACAGGGTGTCAGGTTGTATCTGACTTTGTCTGTGTTTTTCTTTCCTCTTTGCCTTGTATTATTTCACTTATTTTTAATTTTTTTTTTCCCTACTAAATTTTAACCCTGGCTTGGGATCTCTCTCTGGTTTGTTTTCAAACCAACACGAGCATGCTCTCTCCCACTCTTTCTATGCATATCTTACCAAGGCTATTATATATTTTAAATAAGTTAACAACGGGCAGTTCTGACATTCCCTATAAATTGCCAATATGAGCAATAATATGTTCCAACCCAGGAACCCTGTGCTAACACCCATGTTTCATTTTTTAATGGGCAATACCATTACTTTAATACCCTTGAGTGATTAGGGTACTTTAGAATGTTACTGTAGGAATGCTAACTATGTCCCAGGCAGAAGCTGAGGAACATGGCCTGTCATAGCATTATAATTTCAAAGGGATTATACCAACATAAATTGAGAGTCATCATGCTGTGACTGCATAGTTATATACATTCCTACAAATGTAGAACGGGTTCAATCTGTAGAGGTAAACACATCTGTTAAATAAATGACATGGCAATCCTGTTCTCAGCAAAAATACAAAATGAGGGGAAAAGACAAATATGTATAGCAAAACTTACTGGTTAACTATGTTCTCTCTACTACCTACATAAATCTATCCACATTTTCTAATGAATATGGCATGATATTTACTTTTCACACAGGAATGAGGCAAGACATAACTTTAATAATGTTTGCAAAGTGCTATATAAGTGCAAATGATTGATAAAGCCAGTGAATGGCAAAGAGCCAAAGAATATTTAGACTGAGAAGTGCTTAAGCCAAGGGCCTTTAGAAGAAGCATTTCTCTTGTAGCTTCTTCATAGCTCACAAATCAGGAATTGGAAGCTTTTTACATATTCTTATATATTGAGAAAATGAAATAATTTAGCAGCAAATAGTTGATCCATTTTCCTATCTCATGAGATGTAAAAATAAAATTGACACATGATCTGTAACTATTACACAGCAAATTCACTGGATTTTTCTCTCTTGTAACTAATCTCTTTTTCTTGACTATGTTTGTGGGCTTCTACTATGAAATGGCATTTAGCATTATTACAGTAGTTCTCTCACCTCTAAAATGTCTCAAAACAAGAAATTTCTGATTAATAAAAGACATTTGTCCAGCATTATATACATCAAGAGGGTATTTCTTAAGAGAAGATAACACAGAAAAACTGGTACTGACAGAAATAAATAACTCTAAATTACTCTACTTTGTCCAATAACATGTTTAGATTCAAAGATTTTAAAAATTGTTTAAGGTACCTTATAGTCACAGCAGCAAATTCTATCAAAGGATTTGTTTTCAAAAACCTCTAACTGTGTAAACTTTGTCACCCACACAAAAATCACACTGGTTTTCAGGAAGCTGCAGTTTCAGTGTGGGAGACACTTTTTGCTTTTATGTTTCGCATCATTTTTTGTACATCATGCTTTCACTCCGAGGGTCACTAAACAGGGATTCATTTCAGAACATGATTGGGACTTGATCTGCTAACTTTGTCTTTGTAGTATAACTTCCTATCTAGTTTGAAACTCTGCGGAAGAGACAATTAAGGATAGAATCACCAATACCTGAATTGAGCAGTTTTCCACAAAATCCCAAGGAGGTTTTCCGCAACACAAGCTCGCAAATTGTAAGGATCGAGGAACCCAAGGGAGAGGAATAAAGAAGAGAGGCTAAGGTTTTCTTGACATGGTTGAAAATATATATTAATAAGTCCACAATTACATTAATCACAGTGGAAACACACTTTCTGCTGCATGCCCTTTTGTTAATTTTTTGCTGCCATCATTGAGAAGACAATTTTTACCAGTTGTTAAACCAAGACTGGTCTGCAGGATTTTGATGGGAGACAAAGATGCCATGAGAATACTCATCTAGAATGCAGAAGAATCAAAGATTAAATAATTTCCTACTTGGCTTCTCAGAAAAATTGAAGCAGGGTGTTTCTCTCAACATCTTTGACTACTACTGGAGTATGGTGACATCTCGCCTCCCAGGAGAACCCAGTGGCCAGCCAGTGCTCAGATGAAATGGGACAGCACCAACCTAATATTTTAGGAGACTGATTTTACAGTCTGATTCTCACAGCTCAGGGATATAGGAAATCGAGGTTCATATTCCCATTTCACTGGCATTAAAAGATCTGAAATTTCTCCAGTGTGGGACAAAACCTAGCCCAGAAATCTTTATAGGATTTACCAAAACTGAATTCTTACTTCCTGACCAGCCTTAAATAGCACACAAAGTAGCAGCTGAAGTTGTATTTAATTTAACACCCCACTAGGAAAGCTCTCTTGTGTCTTATACATAATTCCATAGTGATAGCTTAATATCTAATCACCTGCCTATGACAATTACTATGAAAGGACCCCTAAAGCCTAGGAAAATTAAGAGCTTTCTTTCTCCCAGTCTGAGATTCAGATTTTGCCTAAAAGCTGAAAATAACAACAAAATATTATGTTTAATTCTTTTTAATAACAACAACAACATGTTACCATTACTAATTACTGACATCAGCCACCACTACTGACTTGGAGGTGGTAAGAAGACAGGAATGAACCATAAATCTTAATGTTTTAGGGAACAGACTAATTCAACATAAAATAAGAGTATGAAACAGTTGAAGACATAAGTAGCATCTTCAAATGAAAAGTTGTTACAAGGAGTAACACTTTTGAGATTTTATTTGAATATTAGATGAATCTAGAGATTACAGGGGTTAAATTGCATCTTTGCCAGGATTATTTTATTCAGGCTGTATATGTAAAAGGAGCATGCCAAGATAATAAAAGAAGGAAAGAAGTTTCTACAAAGCTCCTAGTATATGGATCCTTAGCCTCCATGGCCATTGATCAAATATCTGTAGGAAGCTATTCAAACTCTTCCATGGCTTTCAAGCTGTCAGTTTAGTACAGGCTTTCTGCCTGTCCAAACAGAAATTTTGGCATAGGTTAAATCTATTAGTAATAATTGTCAATCACATCACCAACTTCTTTCAGTTAAACACTGAAACACATTGCAGGGACTTTAAATACACTCGTTCTCCCCAGGGTTATTTTAAACTGGCATCTAAAATAGGACCTTTAGTATTATAGATATAGGTGCCAGCAATGTATCTTTTTGTCGTGGGTTTAGGAAAGGGCAAGAGCACAGTAGCCTACAGCCACCAAGGCCTCTCTGAAGTGTGCAGTGAAAGAATGCCACTACACACAAACTGGTGGTTACCTTCACCAGAGAGCAGAAACAATTTTAGTAGTAGACAGGGTTGGGTTTCTCCTCTCCCTCCTGAATTCTCTGCTTGCTGGGAATGTCTCTGTGTGAAGTATTATTCATCAAAGTACACAGCGTGCAGAACAGCTCGGAAGTGATTGCACAACATAAGACTGTATTTCCAAAGTGGGCACAGGCACTCCTTAAATAAATCACAGTTGCAGCAGTGACAGGAAAAATGTACAGAAGCATAAACTGTGTTGTTAAAGGTTTTAGTAAATCATCAGAGCCTTGAGGTTGTTTGGGGATTTTTACTTGACGCAGTTACTGGCTGCTGGCTCTCCCGTTATCAGATAGAAAGCACAGGGCAAAATTGGATGTTGTCGTAGCTGGATGCTGTGGGCAGGTTCTACTTGGTCCAATTACATGCACATTAGTGCTTTTGAGGGAAAGTTTTGTCTCCAAAGTATATGGCAAAATCAACATGATTCACTGGCTCCATCACTGGAAATCCAAGGGCCTCCTTGTGGCCTTCGGCAATAGAAATTATAATTGTGGGAAAGTAATTTAAAATTCAGTCCTAACATGATTTTTGAAGAGCAAAAGTCTATAACTACATTTCAAACTACATGGTACTGCGATAAAAATAGAGAAAAATCATTCCTCAACAACAACCCCAGTCTTACTCTACAAAACTCAGACAGATCAATTAAGAATATGAGAAATATGATGTTTCCCAATTCATGTGCACATGCACATACACACAAAAACCAGCAATGATAAGAAAAATGAACTAAAAACAGCAATAAAAATGCAACAAAACAAAGCCAAAACCAAAACATCAGCAACAACAAAAAAAACCAAAACAAAAATACAAACCCAGATCTGAAAAAAGCCACAGCATAGTTCAGAGCAGCACTTGCAGAATATGCAAGTTCATTTGAGCGACACATATTTTGAGAATTATAAATTTAAGTAACTTGATGATTGGTGAAAAGTTTTCTTTTTGAGACCCTTGTTTCATTGACATATCAAACATTAGAACAAAAATGGAATTGTTGCCCACTGACACCCCTACCTCATAGAATATAAGTAGTAGGTGTTGGTTTTGGTCTCTTTGGAAATCCTGAGGGTTCTGGATGAGACTTGAGAATTGCAGGCACCTTTGAATACGGCCAGGTTGGACTTGCAGGATACTTCCTACAACTTTTAAAGTGGTAATGGACCAGATCACTCCCCATTTTGTCACCAGAGACAGTGTATGTCAAAAACATATACTTCCCTGTGCCATCACTCACTAGCTAGAAGCCTTTTCCCACCCAACAAGGCAGCTCAACATCCTAGAAAGCTGCATGCAAAGGTCTAAATTCTTCAAACTTTATATACTGTATGTACAGATTTATGCAGTGTACTATACTGCTGGCGCTCACCAATGTCACTACGGGTTGGAACTTTTATATGAACTCCGTTACACACCAAGACAGAACTGTTTTCTATGTAATCTTCAGGGAGTCCTGAAGGAAAGTGGAAACAAGGGATCTGAAGATTCATTTCAGTGCCAGCTAGCAGGAATCTTAAAGTTTATTCTATGTTACACATATCGCATTGCACAGCTGATTTCAAAGCTAAAAATGTGCCCATGAGTAATATCTTTTAAGCCAGTTTTCTTGATAAAATTTGGAAATGCATTCCAAATGGTTTTATCAATAGAACAAAAAGTATGCACTGTCAATTTTGAAATGGGGGAAATCTAACTACTGAAAACAGGCCAATAACTTTTGATTAGGCTATTTGATAAGTTCATCTTCACTGTTCAGTAACTGTGTGATTGTGGTAAGACCAAAGACAGCAAAGGAGTGCACTGATGTTGTTTAAACATGGCAGAACTATCTGGTCACAACCTTAGGAAAAAGGACTTAAAATTTTATTTAGGCTAATAACAAACAGATTTTTATTCCCAAATAGGGATAGAATTTAATAGAAAATAATTCCTAATATAGGGTAAAAAAACCTTTCCTGTAAAAACATGAAAAATAGTTACAATTCTCAAAGCACTGCTAACCAAGGAGACTACAGAGACCTCAGTTCCTACTTTGCTAGAGAATCGTGAAGTGTTTTCTTCTCAATAAACACTGCCACAGTTTCTTTCACACATGCTGGCCTATGGATTGCTCTCCACATGGCTTTAATCACAGGTCACAGCATTTGCAGATACATCAGCTATGCATAAAACAACACAGAACAAAACAAAACTGTGGAAAATAAAAAGCCCACCTTCATAGCCTGTACTAGTTGCAAGTGATTATTTTAATCCATATGGTATTTGTGACCTGCAGATCTGTGACATTTACAAACTTGCTATCTAAGAATCTTTCTTTATCTCTGTCGCCACCTCCACCACCACCCCCAATCTGCTTTAAATCTCCCTTAAACCATTTCCTAAGGTTTCCTCAGGTTTGTCTTTCACAGCTCCCTCCTCTTTCCAGTGTGCACCTGCCTGCCTGCATTGACTCAGGGCCATTACATTTTGGCCCTCTTGCAACCACAGATGGACCTTCTGGATTCCATCCTTGGACTCAAAGCCAAAACAAGAATGACACACATTTCATTTTCTGTCTTTTTATATGTAAAACAGTATATTTCATTCTTGATGAAGAATTAGGACTCCATCCCAAGTCTGTGTATATTTGTGAAGTCAGCTAGGTCTAGATCACCTTCAAGGTTTAATGATAATTTTGACTTACAGAGACATTTCCATGCTATGTTCCTCCTGTCAGTTTTGCAACTATATAGTTACCTCAGAGAAAAGAAATGATGCTTAGCACACAAAGCATAATATATTTTTTAACAAGAAATCATATAGTCACTTTACTTTTCTTCTTTTTCTTATGTCACACAAACTTAAAACTGCCTTGTATTTCTGGCTTGTATTTTAGAACAAAATTAGATAATGAAGATTTTCTTCAGTGTGCCATCAGTCTCAGTGCCACCAGCACTGTTATGGAGGGCTGTTCAAAAAAGTTTTTTGAGGTGAGGGGGAAATAAATATGCCTTTTCAAATATTGCATATAGATCTATCCTTCTCCTATAGGATCCTACCTATTCTGATGAGCTGGGTAAATTGAATGACTCCTATAAATAGATAGCTTGCCAAAAACTGTGCTTCTATTATTAGATATTAGATAGATGACAACTAATCAGCATTCACTTTTCTAATTGCACTGCATCTGGATTCTTCTGAGTCCTCTATAATTGTGTCTTTTAGGAGAGGAAAAATGGGAAAGGAAAGCTCTGCCAGTTTTATTTTCACTGCTTTGCCAAAATTATGATTTAATAGCAATAAAATTTCCAACAGCAAGGCAATTTTTCCCTGGTTTTATCCCAAAGTCATATCAAGTGAACCTGAATCAATGATAAATGTCTACATTAAAACCATCATTGCTAATAGTATTCTATATCATTCGTCTTTTGTTCAATGTGACCAAATTACAATCAGCACATGACTATAGCTACTTGTGATTAATGATGGTTTTACTTAGTAACTGACAGTGAAGCTTCTGGGAGGAAAATGGCAATATATTTCAAAATTCCAAGCTATAAATTTTGGAAAAAAATAGCTCTATTTTCAAAGCTGCTAACATGTCTGCTGCTGCTTTTACCACTGTCAGACTGAAGTGCTTAAAATTGCTTAAATTTTGAAGGGATTATTCCTCTCTTCTCAGGATGGAAGTTTTGGCTTAGGAGGTCTTAAATCCTTTAGAGACTATACACAATATTTCAGAAGAACTAGAGAGTATGCAGGGAAGAGTGTTGCAATTACTCAGGAAAAAAAATTAATGACCTGGAATAAAGTCTCTCTGAGAACATGGTAAATTAAAAAATTATAGATAACCTTTATGAATGAATGAATGAAAGAGTAGACTTTGTGAAACACAGGAAGAAAGCTGTAAAAACTTTCATTTGGGAGAAGCTGATCTTGATAAGGTCAGAAGTGAATAAAAGCCATTTTTACCATGCAATGGCCACTCAGCAGCTTTAGGCTGATGTTTCTTAGTCTGGCACAGATGTTCACATCCAAACAAGCACTTCTGCTGATAATCTCAAGAGTCTGATCAAGCAGAAAGCCTTCCCAAGCCTCTTGCCCACAATTATTCTGATACTGAACAGCTGGGCAATGTATGACATACCTGTGTCACCATTGCCAAATTTATTATAAGCTCAAGAAAACATCTGTCTTTGGAACTATCAGTCTGTAAATTTTGTCAACCTTATGACTATATCAAACTGAGAACAAAGTAAAAAGAAAAGAAGGTATGTGTTTTAAGTGGGACTTGCTACAGTATTTATCAAAGAATGATGGTTTCTCTCTACTCTCTACCCCTTGAAGATGGCAGCAAAAACAACCCTACCTCTCTGGGAGCCAACTTCTTCTGACTCAGAAGAACTTTATAAAAAGCCTGTTTTGAAGGCAAAACCCTGGATATAAGTGAGGTCTCTATCAAAACTTCAATATTGTACAGTAAATCTCCCTATAAAAAAAAAAATTCGGTACCTTTTTTAAACATCTTATTAACAGACAAATTTTGGAATACATGCAGAGCAAGGGGAACTGCCTCTATTAGCTGTTCCTGTGATCTTTTCCTCAAATAATTTTTCTGTCTCCATTTTCTGATAAGTTAATTTGGCATAATTACATTTACCTAGATTCATGTAACTGCATTAACCATCTTATGTTCACAAAATCAGTATGCAAACTAAATGTGTGACTATTCATAGTGGGTTTTCTTTTCCTATGGATCAGTTATCTAAATATATTTGTGTGTTCACACACTGTCTCTGTCTCTCTCCTCCATATTTTGAAGAAAAGCAACTGGGAAGCATCAATACTTTTTCCATTTTTGAGCAAGAGAAGGAAATGTCATTATCCATTGGAATTTCACAGCATTTGCCCTCTCTAAGTTCTTCTTGAGACCCAATATAAAAATCAATCAATGAGCCAAAGTATCACATTCAATTTGTGGCACTTTTCTTCCCTATGAATTATATTATATAATTTATATCAGCTTTTACATGTGTAACATGTAACTATAGAAATACAGTTTCTTAAAACAATTAATTAGTTGATCTTTTAAAATTAATTCCTACTGTGACTAGAAATAACATCTAGGAGACTGTTGAAGGCTATAGAAAAAAATTTTGGTTCTCTTTTCCTTTTGTTTCAACTACTAAGTAGTTGTTTCAATTTTTTTTTTTTTATGGCAAAGATCTGTGCATCAATTCAACATAATTTTGTGTGTGGATGACCACTGTTATTCTCCCCCCACTAACATTCATTATTAGATAAGCACCAGAGAAGCTGGGTTGTCTGTATTTAATACACTGGAGTCACTGCTAATGCTGATGCAGATCACCACACTGCTTATTTTTACAAATCTCAGAGTTTAAAATTGCAGAAAGGCAATGTCATACAAATTGATAACACATTTCTTGGAAACTGAGCAGGTTTGATCTGCAGATTATTGCAATATTTGTATTATAAAACCCTTCGGTGTAAAAATACTTTGGTTAATTCTGCTTCCTTTAAAAATTAAAGTCATCTTTACGCTACACTACTCTTAGTTCCAAAACTGTCACAAGGTAACACAACTGTGAAGACAGTTAAATACATGCAATATTTTGTAGCAGAACTACTTACATAAGGTTCATTTTGTTTTTAGATCATAAATTCATTTATTCTTTCTGTAATTTTGATGAGATAAAAATCAACAATATAAGCCAGTGAATTAAAAATGAAGATGTTGCCTGCAACTATTTGTATGGAGATAGCAAATACTTTGTGACATTCAGACCTCATTGCAAATCCATAGAAAGTGACCTTTGCAATGATTTACAGGAATGTAAATCTGCAAATGAAATAAGTGAAGTTTACACCTAATTATTCAGAATCTTCCATTATAAGTGCTGCATGCCATAGAATAATAATATATGAAGAAGCACACCCTTTCCTCCTTCTGATGTTGCTATTTACAATGATTTTGTTTCATCTTTTGTAGCAATGACTTAGTAAAGCATCTTAAGAGGCAAAGCTTTTTCTCCATGATTAGATTAAATTCCATAAAATTCAGCACATAAGAAAAACTACCAGCTGCATTATAACACCCTCAGACACATAATGCTTTTCATTTTTGTGATCATTTTTCTTCTCCGAATTAAACTATTGGGATCTTAATTTTGTATTTTGACAAGAACAGTATCACATTCAAAAATCATTATTAGTTAACATTCTATAGCATCAGTTACACAGCCTATCACAATATAATGTGCTATCATTTCCTAAGGTTTGACTTTCAGATTAGTTTTAAAGCCAAGAAGTTATTATTGCAAAGAGGATAAGAAATTATAACTGTGAGGTTTTGTGGGGGAAAAAAAGCAGGATAAATCCAAATAATAAGATTTTATTTTGATAAGGAAAAAAAAAAGCAATACTAATTGCTTGTGTCTGCATTCCCTTCATAGTAAAGTTGTGGTGAAGCCTAAGACTCTAGCGACTTTGTTGTGCTTGGGAAGTTTTCTTCCAAAATACCAGCTTCTTTGTGATTTGTTCTATTTTGTGTTTTTCTTACCAAAACTGATGCAGAAAATTACTTTCACTCCTGAATCTGGAGTTGCTCTGCCATTAAAGATTAAACATTAGAGATTGTGAACTGAAATGAATGTCAATAAATTGCTATCCCTTTACTGCGCTATTTTTTTGGTTATAACTATTACTGTCATCAGATCTGTCATCTAGTAACAGCCAGAGCTTTCATACTTTCTCCTTAAAAAAATTACTTCTAAACACCCATTACTTATAACTGCAATTTGCATATCAAAATTTTAGCTGGGAGGGAGTTATTCATCTAACCTGCCACCTTATGCTGCATCAACCTTTCAGCCTCAGCTTCCTCTATATCAACCCTGAGGCCAGTGGTTTACTAATTTCAGCTGAGAAAAGTTATATTCTCGTGGCGAACTACCAACACCTTGCGCAGAGTCAATAAACTACTAAGTGGCATCACATGCATGCAAAAAAAAACCAAAAAAGGCAGCAGATTTCAAATTACTAGTCTTCATTCATGGGAGAAGAGGCACAAAATATCTGTCTTTGAAGAGCCAGCCTTGTAAAGCATTAAAGAAATTTTACTTAAAGCATGTAAGTACTCCCACTGATGCCAATGGAGGTCGTTTCTGTCAACAGCGCTAGTGTCTGCTTAAATGGCAGATAAATGAGGACACCAGTTTGGGAAAAGTGAAAAAATGGCATCTATTTAAGCACTGAACATCTGAGGCCCTACTTGATAAAAATGAGTCACATATCAGCTTAACTTTAGTACTTTTTGGGGTTTTTTATTGTGTCAAGAACATCCCTGTTTTTATCCCTAAACAACTTGTAATTTCTTCATATTTCCTATCAGAATTCTCCTATTTTGTTCCAATAATACTAATAGTAATAATCAACATAATCATCATCAACATCTTGATATCTTATGGCTGTGTGCTTTCATTAGGATAATAGATTTAATTCCAAATAAAAATTTTGGCCTAGGGCTCCTCACTTATCTGATACTGATTTTCCCATTACTTTATTAAGCTTCCTTTCCTGTTCTAGCTTCCTGTAATCCCAGAAAGCTGCCTATGGCACTGAAAGTTTACAGTTTGGATTTTTTATAGTTTTGCACTTGTTAATATTTTATTCATTGGTTTGAAATGCTTAGGGCAAAAAAAACTGCCTTCTCTCAAAACTTCTGTGTGTAAACTGCTGTATAGGATAATATTTCAGACCATAATGTGGTGTGCAGCAAGGTGTCTCTGAAAGGATAGGAAAGGCTCCAGAAATTTGCAGAGGCATTCCACCTTGCACCTGGGGTGTCCTGTACTCTGGCATAGCATTATGTCACATGAACAGCTTTCAACATCTTTATTTTTCCTGGGAATTATAGAGAATAAGAGCAGAGACTGAGCCCCAGAAGTAAGTCTTAAGTTATGACATTAGAACTTTTTTCTTTAATTACAGAAATTTGAGTTCCATAGAGAATTTGACTTGCCTGGGGTGCCTCTGGGGGAGCTCTTCCTACAGAGGAGGTAGATAACACCACCCAGTCTCTTTTGCCCCTTGCCAATATGTGTGTATGTGTGTTTATTGCATAAACTACAAAGAAATTTAAGAAAATACTAAGGAAATATTTTTAATTTTCCCTGTTTCTTTGTGTTATTTGAATGTCATCTTGTAGAGGAAGAGATATTAAAATGTACTAAAAAGAGCATAAAATATTGGTATGTACGAAAAGACTGAATAATCTGAAAATACTAGAAGACACAGGCAAAAATATGAAGAAACTGTTCCAAAGCCATACTCTCAAAGCCATGTTCTCTTTGCCACATTTATTACATTTACACCTTGTCTTTACACAAGTGCCAATATTTGCATGGAAAATGTCATCTCTTTGTCATATATCTTTGCTAAATGAATGTAAAATCTAAGCAAACCTGAAACTTCAATGTAGATTTTTACTCATGGGTAACTGAAGTCAGAATTAAATCCTAATAGTTCATTAAAAGTGAAACCATTAATCAAACCCAATGAAATTAATAACTCCAACTGTCCAGTTAGTACTATAACTTCCCAATTAATTTCCAAGTCACCAGGTAATATATTTAATGTCTTAGACAGAAATATGTATGAGGAAAAGCAACATGATTATTACAATACTTTCTAAATGTCCTAAGTTTTTGTTCCATACCTTTTTATTTTTATCCTCCCTTATTTTTTTTTAGTTTTAGTTTATTTAGTTAACCTGAACTACAC
Source organism: Monarcha castaneiventris obscurior (assembly GCA_026261815.1). NCBI lineage: Eukaryota > Metazoa > Chordata > Aves > Passeriformes > Monarchidae > Monarcha > Monarcha castaneiventris. Next base: position 25,078,150 of record JAMPIT010000327.1, read on the forward strand.
ACAAGTCTTTACTTACAGGTACTTGGGATACTTTAGCTTCAGAGAGATGTTGAAAATAAAAGTGCTATCCACAAAAAAAAGAGTACTCTGACTTTGAATTTTCTTTGGCAGCAACACTTGAGCTTGGGTTTGGAAGTTAGCCTGCTCAAATTATTCATACATAGAATTGAATGGGTTTTGCACAAATTTAGCTGTGCCAAATTTTTGCATGGGCTAGTGCTTGTGTGGGGAATGGAATCTCTCATATAGGGTGGCCAGGCATTTTTGGGATGTTGACAGAGTATCTGTTGTAAGGGCCTTGCAAGACCATCTCCAGAGAAATTAGGAGCTTCAGCCCAGCTGGTCCACAGTCCTGCAGGATCACTGCAGTGCATGCAGAACTCATTTCTATTTATGATCTTTAATAATGCCCAAGATATCTCCTGGTTTTCTGAACTATATAGAAAAGATTGTCCTATGCGACCATATCAGTTTAGACTATATCAAATTACCAATGTGCAGTAATCAATTCTATAGCAAGGACTGACAGGGAAGTACCTGCCATAGCCAGCTCACCCACCCAAGGAATTTACCAACACATCTTAAGTGTAAAGGTTGTGCCTATCTGTTGGTTTGTGGGTGTCAGGAGGTGCCTGAGATACTCTCCAGAATTGTCTGAGTTTCTATAACAGTGAGTCAAATGCTTTGCTGTGATGCTGGCTGCCATAGTTGCACCTTGTTGCAAGTCAGTCCTTTTTCTCCACCTGCAAAGCTGTAATTGGAGAATCCCTGACGTAACAGGGGATTGCCAAGTGTCATGGATATGCCCTTGCATACACAAAACTCAGATGCTGCTCTACATTACAGCTGTTACAAGACCAATTTTAATTTCATCCTCACATCACCATTATAATTTACATTCCCTGGATCTTAGTGTCACAGGTCAAATGCTGCAAACTACCTTTTCAGTATCACCAAGTTAAAAATTATTAGTATCTGAAGTCACCACTGGAATGTTTCACACAGGTATTCAAGAAACTAATATCTTGCTTTCAAAATATTTCAGAAGACAGTTTACAAACAGCTGGGAGGTATACAGAAGTCTTTACCCAGAAAATACCTGCATAACCGTGTAGGTAGGCCTAACCATATATGCAGTCAGGACTGTCAGATACGAAAGTAAGAAATATGGAATTGTGAGAAAAGCAGTGACCAAATAAGTGAATACTCAAAATTCTAAAGAGTTCACAGTAATTTATTTACTGAAATAAGAAGCTATTTACCTAATAGCTTTAACAGCAAAAAGTAAGTGAATATTTAAGCATACTCAGTATAATTTACAAATGTAAAATGAGACTTTAACTGTTTATACACCGGAATGGAAGTAGCTAATTCTGCATATGTCATGGGAAGATTTCCTCATTCAGACCAGCTGAGGAAGGAAAGAATCAAGTTAAAAATTTCCAGTCAGTTGTGGATCCATTTCTAGCAGAAGTCCTCCCTCTGTGCTTCTTCCTCACCTCAGGAGCAATTGACCAACCTACACAGCTACTGCTCTCAGCTCAGCTCTCAGCTTTCTTCCTTCTCTTAATCATTTGTCACCACCCAAGCTAAAAATGGCAATGCTCTTTTCGCAAGTTCTCCTCTTTCGGTTTTCATTCCCAGGCAGACTCCATCTAATGGGATCAATTTAAGTACATTATTTCTAACAATGTTTTCTTGAAGCTACTCCAATGTCTGTCACTTTGCTTCCCACTGATTAACCCCTAGCTAGTTTGTGTTGCACCACACCCAGGCTCTGCCCACTAACAATCTTGCAAGATTATACAGTGCTACTACACCTCCTCAGCCTTCTAAGTGTATTTTGTGAATTATTTCTTTTTTTCCTACAAGATTAGCTGAAGAATATATTTTTTATAAAGGTATGTCCTGCCTTTACAAATCTTTCACCTACTACTAGCTCATCATTTCTGCTCAACACTAGAGTATAATGAGTTTTTCTGGTAGTACCATCTTAGAGCATGTAGTTATGGCAGAGTAAGGGATGGGGAGAGAGAAGAAAATAAATATTCACCCAACTGAGCTACCTAAGCTTGTCTTCTTCTTAGACAGAAGTTCAGTAGTATTATTTAGGCTAAGTGAAACTTCCTTCTTCTTGGTTTAAAATAGTGCAAGACACTGAAAAGAAAACTTAACAGTCTTTTAAATGCACTATCATTGTTACTGCTGTTATGGCAGATCAAATAATATTTTCCTCTTTCTATTCTCATGGTTTCTCACGTATGCATACATAAAACTATATATGTCATGACCTGAAAAACTCAGCCACGTGTTAGAGCAGATCTTGAAAATATAAAAATAGCCCACACCTTATGTAATCTGTCCTTTTTGGAGCAAAGATCTCTAAGAGTATGTTGAAATATTTGCCTGACCTTGTCTAGTTGAAAAGATAAAGAAATACTGAAAAGCCTCTGCAACAGTGGTACATAGTTAATGTATGTTAATTTTTTGATCATTCACAGATAGATAATGAAGAGATAATAATAAGATAACCTTGCCAGATTATTTTAGTCCCCTCTGAGTGTCAGTTTTTTCTTTTTATCTCATATTTCTACATCCACTGCTGCATAGTTTATATCATCAGTCTCTGACTGTTGACTTAAAAATGACAAATAAAAAGTTAGTGTTACTTCATACATCCATCAGGGAAATTCCCTGAATTCTTACCCTTCAATATCTCAAACATCCACTCTTCAAAAAATCTACTTATCTGACAAGGAGGACACAAACTGTCAATATGGAAAGAACAATTTTCCTTATGACGTTAAAATCATTCTAATCTACTTTGCTCTTAGTTTCACTTAAAATGATCTGACCTATCTGCTTTGCTGTAAAAACACAAATTGAAATGCTCTTATAACAAACCTGCAGATTTTAAATTTTTTAAATAAAATTACGTTGATATATAAAGACAGCCAGTCTCTCAATTATGAGATTCCTAGGAACCTTAGTCTTTATTTTTCTGGAACTGTTCATGACTGAAACCTAACTTTCTCTCACTATGGATCTGAAGATCATCTGAGCCAAGAGTTAAGTCTTTATCTTTTGACTGATTTACATACCCAAAGAGGAAGCTGGAAAAGTCTCAGCCATCATGTAGATAAAATTTGTCACCTTGATGCTTTTGCTGCATATTTTATCTTCATTTTGACAAGGTAGAGTCTGTCAGCTGCAAATGAAGAGCTAGCACACAAGAGTTATAGAGATTTGAGACTCAATCCAACAGGACTTAGAAATTAAACCACTACATAATAACTACTTACTATTATAACCATTAGGAAAAAAAACAAAACCAAAAAAAAACCAGTTAATTGAAAATTTTCCTTTTGCAACACAAAGTTTTAGAGAATTTGAACTTTTCTCCTAGAAACCAAAGAGGTCCAAAATAAAAGTGGCTAAATTCATGCACTTTTACACAAAATCATATAACCTGTGGAACACCTGCAGAAATAATAAAATTGCTGTTTGGGAAAATACAGTATACATATTTCTGTCTTCCAGAGAATCAGTATCAAAGATGCTGCTCATGTGATGCTAAGGTTAGATTGTATGGTTCTTACTTTACATTAATCCTATCTTGTCACAAGCAACTTGTCACAAACATCCACACCTGCCATTAGGTTTTATTTTTTTTAGCACCATTCAAATGTTTTGCCAACTATAACATGTTTCTATGTCTAACTTCTTTGCAATATATTCATCCCAGGATAATTTCCAACCTTCCATGATTTTATCTTTGGAAGGTTACTTTTTTCTGTCTTTCTTTTTCTCCCCTTCCCTTGTGTTTGTTTTGTTTTGTTTTGCTTTTTAATTCAGAAACTGGCCTGGTCTCTCAGCATCTCAACATTAATGGCAGGATGAGAATTCCCAGCTAAACCATATTTCTCACAGCATTTTCTACATCATAAAACTCCACAGAGCTTATTCAGTGCAGTATGTATTGTGACAGCAGTTTCCTGAATTACACCCATAAGGCAATGAGCAAGTTTGACTCATTACTGTTGGTTTTGGTGTTGATTTTTCTTGTTTTCCTTTTCTAAATGCTAAACATATTGTGACAATCTAGCCAAAAAAACCCAAGAGATTTCTGCAATTTAGGTATCATTCATAAACTAACCTTTTCTGTTGCTTAGGGAAAAAAGTAATTTTTAAAAGGAAAAAAAATTATAACTTTTCCCGTGGAAATTGTGCATGGAAAATTACCTGGAAGTTTTTTCTATGAAAATGATCAAACCTTTAGAAGCTGCGCTTTTCTTACAAACTATTTCTATGAAAAATTCTGGAATCAAGATTTAAATTTCCCATTTATTTCCATCATTAGTCTTCAACTTTACTTTTTATTTTCTATGCCTTCAGCTTCCACTTATCACTATTTTCAGTACAGAGAATTCAGTCTTCCATTTGGTTATTATTCACCTTTCACCTAACTCTTAGTATTGCCTATTACAAAAACCCTCTCCATAAATCATATCCTATCTGTGCTCCAACCTTTGCTGTCCATACAGTGTCAGGTAAGATTTGCTTATGAAAAGCAAATTTTTGTGCTAGAACAATTCTTTTACTCCTGGGAAAATCATCCAAATAATCTTTGTGATAATGACTGCTTAAGAAATTCCCAGAAAAAGACCCAGTTTTTATTTCTAAACATTTCTCTGTAAAAAATTATCTTCACAGAATCACAGAATAAGCTGTTTTGGATGGAACCCATAAGGACCATTGAGTCCAGGGTCCGGCCCTGCACAGCACCATCCCCAAGAGTCACACCATGTATCCAATAGTATTGTCCAAATGCTCCTTGAACTCCATCAGGCTTGATGTTGGAACCATTTCCCTGGGGAGCCTGTTCCAGTTCCAGTGCCCAACCACCCTCTGGGTGAAGAACCTTTTTCTAATATCCAACCTAAACCCCCTCTGACACAACTTCAGGCCATTCCCTCAGGTCCTGTCACTGGTCTGTCACTCTGGTCTGGTCACCACAGAGACGAGATCAATGTCTTCCCCTCACAAGGAAGTTTGTAGATTGCAATGAGGTCTCCCCTCAGTCTCTTCTTCATACCTTCTTTTATCTTTTGTATTCTTGCACCTCTGAATAAAAAAGCCTTATTTGTTTATGGCCTTTTTTTTCAACTTGCTAACGCAAAGTTGAGTTTTTATTAAAATATCTTTAGCATATCAATTCTGGAATTTTACAGAAAACTCTTATTCCAAGATGTTTTCCATACCTTATGATTTGTTAGATTTTGTAGAAATACTACCTTGCAAGCAACTACAGGGATCTTTCCCTCATATGATTTCTGATCCACTGCTTGTAGCATTTACTAACTGTGACACATAAGCTTCCTGCTAAGACAAAAATTTAAAGACAAAAACATTAAACATCTTTATGGGTCATCTGCAGGAGGAAAATATTTTATCTGAAACACTGAGTATATTAACATTTTTGGTATCACATTTCCTGTCTCCTCACATTGTCTTTATGATTCAGCTTCAATAGTGGATTATACCAGGTTTCTCTTTTACTCTCTGCAGCTTGATTTCCCATCTCAAACCAGTTTCCTCACCCTAACTATGATTCTCATACTTCTTTTTTCCTCTTAATATTACATGGTCCTCCTGTAACTTCCAGGAGTTCCCTGACTTCTCCACTGTACATTGCTCTCAATTTCTTTCCACTTAACAGTTGTGTCTCCTGTTCTACATTTCTGTCTTCATACCTGTAACTCTTCTGACTAGCAAACTGCAAAGTTATCCCAAAGAGCAGTGATGCCTTTCTATTTTTCTAATATTAAATATCCCTTCTTTCACTTTGTTTCATGGAAAGATTCTTCTCTTTCGCCCTTTTCACATTTGTTTGCTTGCATGTCAGCCAAGGCAACTCTTCTGGTTTCATTCAGCAAACCCCCAAGGTTTTCATTTTCATTTTCTGGATTTCTTTGGAGATAAGAACTTGTTAAAAACCCTCATGAATTTTAGCATTTGTTATAACTTCATTCCATTTAATACCTAGAATTGTTCTTAGGCATGTACTTTCGAAGACATTTAGATGCCTTTCTACATCATTGCTGGTTTTCAAGCTGTCACATCTAAATATTAAGATGAAAACAATGTTTGAATGGAAATCTTATATATAAATGGCATATTTTCAAAAAAATTGGAAGAAACGACCTCTTCATATATTATGAAGATTGCAAAGGGTAATATTTAGAATTCCGATTACAAAAAAACTTTACAGAGCGAAAAACAAACCTGTTTATACAATACCTAAAATAGCAGTTCTAGAGATTATTTTAAAAGGTACACAAAGTCTCCCTTACAAGAAAGAACTAGGCTGGCCAGTAATTTTTTAATAAAGAAGGGTGACAAACTTCCTTCCACAATGTCCTTAAACTATCCTGAATATTTTTTAATGAGTTTGTCAGTACTTTAATAAGTTTTCTTCACAGTTTTCTCAATATAAAATTATTTAGGGCAGTTATGTAAACCTAAGAAGAACTAGATTCTGTTCCCTTTTCTACCTAAGGGAATTTATACCAACAGAAAAACAGAAAATCTGTGTATAGCCTTTCAGCCAACTATTGCTGAATACCTGCAGGTATTGTGAAATGCATGTTCCTCCTCATGAAGATTTTCCACTTTTCATTAAATATCTAAATGTTCCCTTAATCCTTGTTTAATGGATATTTGGTTGGCTGGATGTTTTTAAAATTTGAACAGCATCAACGGTTAAAAATTAGGTCATTTTTGTCCACAGAGTACCTGATAATTTAATGATCTAACTTTTTATAAGAAGTATTTATTGGATTCAGGTGCAGTTGGTCCTGTCTTACGCTGAGAACGTGGAAAAGATCTCTCATCTTTCCACCTCTTTTTAATGACTGTTCATTTCCTCTCAAGGCAAAGGTACAACCAATTCGCTGGTAACTTTAGTGAATGAATCACTGGACTGTGATGAAATGGCTGAGGAAGTGTGGGCTGTTCAGCCTGGAGAAGAGAAGGTTGCATGGACACCTCATAGCCTCATAGGAACATTCCTCTTTCTGAAGGGTCCTACAGGGAAGCCAGAGAGGGACACTTCATCAGGAACTGTGGTGGGACAAGGAGTAATGGGTAGAAACTGAAAGAGGAGAAATTTAAGGTCGAAGTTAGGAAGAAATTCTTGACTGTGAAGGTGGCAAGATACCAAAATAAATTGCTAAGGGTGGTTCTGGAAGTTTCAACCCTGGCAGTGTTCAAGGCCAGATTGAATAGGGCCTTCAGCAAACTGGTCAAGTGAGAGGTGTCTCTGCCCATGGAAGGCGGGTTGGGACTAGATGATGTTTAAGGTGCATTCCAATCCCTTAGCTTTCTATGATTCTATGACTCTAAGAAATACCATGACTTGTTTTTGAATATTATTTTCACTGCTTTCCTTAAAATTTTCCAGGAAGTTAATACTTTGGTTTTATGTGAAAATTTTCTTAATACAGGAAATAAATTCTTACCTGAAACCAGTTCCCATCTTTAATTTTTTTCATTTTCAGCATCAACTATCACTTACTGAAAAATTACTATTTCTACCTCCCTGTCCCTAAATATAGTAGAGGAAGATTAAAAAAAAATTATATATATATAACAGCTGGAAGCTAAAGCTTGACACAGCTAAATGTGTCACAAATTGGTACTGGTGAATGTGATTGACTATGAACATGAACTGCCAAGGTGTTGTTTATCTGTTGATACTCACCTATAAAGATTGTGTGCCACTCTGCCAGACATATCTGTCAAATGTATCATTGTACTGTGTTGATAATAAATAAGAATACTTGATCTATCTGGTTGTCTCTTTGGCCTTATTATATGTAGTTATATGTAATTAAGAAGATTTATTAGTCAGAATTGAGATTTTTTTTTTCCTAAAACAGCCATCTAAACGTTTCCATAGGAGTGAGTTGTGAGCTTATATTAATTGTTTTTAGACAGGAACAGTCTCATTGAAACTCAGATTGCTCACAGTGTGATTCCTGTCCATTGAAACCAAAGAGCTCAACTGAAAACTCTTTTCTTTATGCATCTTAAGTCTCATGCCATGTTATCAATCCAGACTACTGGGAAGAACAGAGGAACGATTCCTATTCAAAGCCTTCTGTGCCAAAGGCTATTTCTAAACAGTCTTAGATTCAGTATAATGGTCTCAGAATACCCAGAAATCTTCTTCACACCAAATTAGTGTCAAATAATTTCTCTTTTGTTGCTTTTGAATATGTAAGTATACAATATTTAGGTGACCAAAAAAAGAACAATATATATATTTTTATAGTAAATTATATTTTCGTATCATCCTTCAATTATAGGGCTATTTATCCAGCTGTTTCCTTCAAACAGAACTTGATCACTTCTGAGGGATTTTAACCACTTGGAAAAAAATGAGAATTTAATTATTTCAAAATTTTAAATACAGAATAGAATAGAATAGAATAGAATTTTTTAGGTGTTTCCCACTGTAGTAGTGTAGTTTAGTCTCTCCATTAACATACAGGGTAATCCACAAATGCAGTAACTCTAGTGCAGGAATGTTCATACACAGAAAAGAGAAGTATCATTGTTTAATGTTTTGATTGTTCAGTTTTGTTATTTTTGTTTTACATACTTCTAGATAATGGATTTTCAGCACAAAAATATTTATGCATCTATTAAGGCATTTGTATTTATTTTATTAAGAACCATGTTAACTCTCAGTTTCCCAATAATGTCAGGGTTCCAGTTTCACTTTAAATTCTTAAATATTTAGTCCTAATCTTAATACCTGTGAGCATCTTCCATATTTTCTATAGTCTACTTTTGGGGCACAACACCAAGACTCACAAGAGTGAGTTTTCACTCACAAGAGGTGAAAAATTCACACACAGCTGCATTTTTTTCTATTTGAGTAGATTTTATTTAGATCATATTTTTGTTGCATTGGAATATTATATATATTTCTTTTCAGGTTTTTGTCTACTTTGAAATTAAGGGGATAAGTAAGCCAAATATTTTAAATCTCTGACTCTTGACTACAGTAATTACAGTTATCTATCCCAATTTATTATTAGACCCTGCAGAATTTTACAAAGAGGATCATGACTTCCAAATTGCATAATAGTTTTGTTCTATGTAGTCAGTATATTCATGCATGCATAAAACTTCCATTTTGTTTAATATGAACACAGTTTATCTTCCTGTGAAAGTTAGTCAAACTCATTTGGTATGATCATAGGAACTATCTCTGAAATTGCACGAAAAACAATGGGCTTATTTTCCTTTCCAGGTGGTTGCACTCTACAGCCATGCTTTTGCTGCTTCTGTTTTTTCAAAGAGAAAAGCCAAAGTGAACCTGTTTCTAGACATATATACGCAGTCATTTCAGCACAGAGTGACATCCTTTTAAAAATTAAATATATATATACATAAAAGTTGAATGGAATTTTTGTGTGGAGATAATTTTCACTGCTATAAACTCAAATCCTTTGTTCAGAAACATACTCTGGGAGTACTAGGTGATCTGCCATACTACTACCACCAAAATGTTGGCTTTGCCAAGGTGATTTTCCCGCTGCTCTGTACTATCAGTGGGTTTTTCTGCTGTTTTAAGCTAACTTTCGTGCTACCAGCTGTCGTTTATATATCTGAATTTTCCCTGGAGAAATTGCTCCCTTCTTCAAAGAGCGGGAAGTTCCCAGACCTCTGCCCCTCTCTCTAAGTAGTCTCAAAGATGTGCCAGGCACCATCCTTAAGGACCGAAAGCTGAACTCCACCTAGCTCCCGGAACAGCATCTTCAGCACAGCCGTTTCCTCTGGAACCATGGCTTAGTGCCGCCTCAGCCTCTCTTCTGCTTTCCCCTTCAGCAGAGGTTGGCAGCACCTGCACAGAGCCAGCTGGGAGAGGCTGAAAGGATCCTCCGTGCCTTCCTCTCCTCTTTTGTTGTGCCCACCCTGATGACTCTTGCTGTCACTTGAATGAGTTGATGAGCAAGAGGGGGAAAGTATAACGCTACTCAGACAAGGTGACAAACATGCAAGATACCAACAGACAAACTGAGTGTGTGTAATTTCACGGGTCCTATAACTACACTCAAGTAATCCACGAGGCTATCCTTTTATGATTTAATTCTTTTATTAAACAGTTTTGTTCTCTTAAATGACCAAGGAATATGAACAATGTAATTTGCAGTAAGGTAATTTGTGCAGGGCAACCCTCATGCAAATCCTTCGTGTCAGGTCTGAAAAAATCACCTAAATATTTCACAGATTGTTTCAACCTTTCTGCAGTTAATCAACCCTTGGCTTCTTCAGATAACGTACTTGCAAGTATATCTGATATTGCCAGTGGAGCAATGATGTTTGCAGTGATGATACTTGTCCAGGGGGAATGTGGACAGACCCCAGCTGCTTGCCCAATACAGTTTTCTCCATTGTGACCAAATACTAACAACTCATTCCTTGCTGACCTTGGCTGATTTCAAACTACTAATGTAACTGTGCATTTTACATGTGTTTAACATTCTTATGCTTAGTTCAGCCTATAATATAACGAGTTCCTTAAATAAACCAATATCTGATTTGCCGGGTTTTAATAAATAACAGGTATAAATGGTTACTATAAATAATAACACTGATTATCCTGTGTAATCAAACTCTTCACCTGCTGTGAGACGTACCACATTTATGCAGATCAGCTGTAAGCTTTTCATCCATGAAATTATAGAATGTATAATGTGATGGGCCATGATATATTTAGTGTACTGTAATTGCTTATTTATAAAAGAGCTATCAACAGCCCACTTTAAATAAATTCAGAAATCACCGTAGGGCATTTCAAAATGAATATTTTATATGACATTTCTAAAAGATTATGAGCATTTCTTTGAACAGTAAAATTAATGGCTGTTTTGCTGTTTAACGTCATCCTGTGTAGATTCAGGATAATGGCATATAAACGGTAATTACTGTATTTGTGTTTTAATTAGGAATATAATAATCCATCTCTCTCATGCTGTAGTTTTCCAAAATTAATATGGGGGACAATTTAAAATGGTCTGTTTGCTAATAGAATTGTTATAGGAAAGTGAATGAATTAAGAAAGTGTATGAAGTAAGATATATACTTGCAGGCCACTTCTAACAAGAGGTATTCGACAGGGTCACCTTTGCTATTGCATTTTAGACTCACTAGTTATCTTCATCTTTTTCTATATATAAGATCTAATGACAACTGAAGGTGCCGGCTTTGCCTACTTCCTTACAAGCATCAACAATATACATACCTATACATACATCTTTACGTGTGTCTACTTAAAGAGAACTGAATTTTCTCCTGTAGGCAATGATGCTACTTTTGGAAGAGGAAGGGATGAAAGCAGAGTGAAAAAACTCTCTGAAAGAGAAATCTAAGACTTTCAAAACCCTTACTAATGAGAAGGCCAGTTAGGCTTCTATTCACTTTGACAGACTGAGAGATTAATAGGGAGATGGAAAAGCAATTTCATACTTTTAGTGACTGTCAACACCTATTCCATACCTTCCAGAGCAGTGCTATTAATAAACATGTTGATCCATAGAACAATATATCAAAATTACCCTTCAGGGCCATCATTTTCTTTTTACCTGCCCCTGTGTTTATGTAATTTACAAATAAAGCTTGAAGAAAAGAAATGCCCAGAGACTACAACTGCTGTACTTTCTTTACCTGCCATAGAAAATTAAACTGATTACATGTTCAGCTGCTGTGTCTTCAGCTGGATCTTAACAAAATATAGAAGTTTGTATTTATGAAACTAGCCTTGATATTTCATAAAAAAGAATTTCAAAGCTGGAAAATTAATGAGACCTGATATGATGTTCATGTCTTGGTCTTCTAGTAGCTAATTAGTACTCCAATAAGATTTCCCACAGATGGGGTATCTATTGAGTCCCTTGCCATTGTGGATTCTCTGGTGACTAAGAAGGTATTAACTCAGGTGGCAGCCTTTCCTTTAGAAGGGTCATTGTAGGACTTCTCCTGCCTACTAAGTCACATATTTCAGCAGAAGTGAGAGAGATCACTGACAGAAAGATCCCAAAGTCCATCTGTCAAATTTGTTTGAAACTGGTAGAGTTGGCTGCAACTGCAGATAGAAAGGTTTCTAAGGAACAGAAAGAGACAGATAGGAGTCAAAAAACAAAACAAAAACCTTACATTTTTTCAGCTAAAATAAGGTTTCGACCCAGCCTGAAGCAATTTGTACGAAGGGCAAGAGTGGTAAATTATGGAAAAATTTTTCAAACAAGTTCAAATTGATACTTGAATCAAGAGCCAAGTAGAGGCATAAAGTGATTTTTATTTTACCAAAACTAGTTCATGTGTCCAACCTATTTTTATTCAAGTGGATTTTTCATATGCTTTTCCTTCTTGTGTTTACATGCCGTCTATGTGATTTCATTAATGCATGTAAAATGTAGTTGTCTGCTTTCTAACACTAAATTGAATTATACCCTAACAGGCAAGGAACAACAGGCGAGATGTACAGGTGCCAAAAGGAAAACTATTGGTGTGTCTTGAAGCAATTTCCCCATTGTTTCTGGCTTTGCAGTGCAGGGAAATCTGCAGTTACTGGACCATCATGATTTTAGACGAGTTCAGTCATGGTACTAGACCATAAGTTTTCATAGTGAATTGGATCAAAAATGTTTTGCACAGATGTTTCTGTAATTGTGTTGTATTGGGGAAATTTACTGTTCAGTGTCCCACAGATACATATTTCCACCTGTGCAATGATCTAGTACAGAAGCTGGGCCTGTAGCATAAAACATGTAGTTAAGATGGCTGGCACAAAACCAGCTAAAGATAATTTCTTAGAACTGTCTGTGCATGTATTTCTGTAAACATAGTCCTTTGTTTCAGCAACTGGACTTCCAGCTTTAATTCCAACAAGAAAGAAAAATAATTGAGAGGCTAATGGAAAGTTTTAATTTTGTCATGTTAAAGATAAGATGGAAAACACACATTTTTAACCAGTTAGGGAGGGGGTGTATTTATTTCTTCTTTATTTTATGTTGAGAATAGGAAGTTGGCAAAAACCTCAATATAGACAGCACCTTCCTTGATCCTGATGCACATGCTAAGTTTCTTAAAAAGTCTTAGGTCAAACGTGCGTGGCATAAGGAGTGTCTGCATGAATGAGATGAGTTTCCTTTCTAAAAGGCACCTGAAATACTTCCATTTGGAACACGTTTTAGTCATGGATGGTATCATTAATTCTCAGACTGATTTCTCACTGAATAATCATCTTCTAGAACCTGTCCTAGTCGTGACAAAAAAATCTAGTTAGTTTTTTATTCAAAGCATTTTTTAAATTCAAAATATATGGACCTTTGAACATCAAAGCAAGGAGAGTTCAGCAACCCCAATACTAAACAAGGGATATTTTTAAGTGGGCTGAAGAAAATAATGTGGGAGACTCTGGTTTTATCCCCTCTTTGATCAACAAGAGACACTGTTCTTTATGCAGTTCTAATTGCAGTCAATTTAAGGGCTTATTTGTAGTCTTAAACACAAAGCAGAAAGACCCAAAATAATAAAACCACACTTCCAGTGCATACTAAAACTATATGGCTGCAGTGACAAACTGCAAAGGGAAGTTTGAAAAGTCACAGAGATGGAGTTATCCTGGCAACCTCAGAGCAGCGATATCCTATGTCTGAATGTATTCCCTCTTCTCCTGGCAACTGAGATACAGGAAAAACACGCTAAGACTAGAAAAATGAGAATTTTTAGCATATCTATAATTGATAAAATAATCTTTGATTGGTTTTGATGGTTTTCAACTCTCTGCTCAACTCTTTTCTTTTTAAATGAGTAATCCTGATGCCACTCTGACAGCCCTGGTATCTTAATGTTGTAAATCCTATTAACCTCTCTAAATCAATATTCAAAGACTAAATTTTATCATAGATCCATTTTAAATATTAGAATCTCTGATTCTCCCAACTGAATCTGTTACACAGTACTGTCACTCCACTAAACCAAAAGGAATGACTTTTTACATTGATGTACAATGCTGAAAAAAAACCCCAATACCTTAATACAGTGGAGAGCGCTACATAAAGGTTAAATGCATGCCATGGCTAAAATGGACCAATGGAGAAATAAAAAGAGGAAAAGTTAATAAATATATAATAGTGAGAAGAACAGCATAAAGAACAGAGGAGGGAAATGAGAAGGAAAGGAATCAGAAATTGTTGATTTGTAATTGTTTTAAAGGGATGATGAAGTGCAAAAGGTGGGAAGAAGAATTTGGTTTTAGGAGCTGTCTCTTCATTACCACCATCTTGGGTATTGCTTTTACTCTGCTGTTATGGTCCCTGTAAATCAGCACTAATGTTTCTCAGGCATTACTATGCAGGTTGCCAAAAAGACACAATCAACAGCTCCCACATTAGGAGTCTGGAGCAGTAGTCAGAAGTGTTTAACTGGAATGGATTATCCAGGTGCACCTTGCCACCTCACAACTGCACCTTGACTGACATTGTCCAGTGGATTGGCCACTGTCCTCTGTGGTGAAAAAGGATAGCTGCTGCACAGCTCCTCTTCATCAATGTCACAGCTGATTCTTCACCTCTTAAACTGCCTCTAATCAAGGTCATGCCTTCCAGGATACAGCTTAACCATTTACCTTGTATTTCACTTACGCTTTTGACACTGTCTCCCATAAGGTCTTCACAGAGATGCTGTATGGACTGGAAGAATCAGTGAGGTGGATTGAAAACTGGCTGGGGTCAGATGGTGATGATCAGTGGCATGAAGCCTAGCTGGAGACCACTGATTAATGTATCTTCGGGGTCAATACTGGGTCCAATCACATTTAACACATTCATTAATGATCTAATGATTGAGCAGAGACTTTCCTGATTACACCAAATTGTGAGGAGTGGCTGATACAGCAGAGGAATTCCAGAGGACTCCAAGAATTCCAAGATTCCAGAGGAATCTTGACAGAAAATGGGCTGACAGGAACCTCACAACATCCAACAAGTGGAAGTACAAAGTCTGCCTCTGAGAAAGAAAAACCTCAGGCTGTGCAGCTGTAAGGCTGCTGCGGGCTATCCAGCTGGAAGGCACCTCTGTGGAGAAGGATCTGGGTCTCCTGATGGATACCAAATTGAATATGAGTCAACAGTGTGCCCTTGTCACCAGAAGGACTCATGGTATCCTGACTTGCATTGAGTTCTGCCAGATTTTAGATGAAGGTAATCCTTTGCCTCTAATCAGCCACATCTGGAGTGTTCTGCTCAGTTCTGGACTTGTTATAATAAAAGGGGCATAGATATATCGAGGACAATCCAGTAAAGGGCCACAGAAATGATTGTAGGCTCTCATACAAGGAGAGGCTGAAGGCTGTGCTTGCTCAGCCTGGAGAAGAGCAGGTTCAAGGGGCTCTCATCAGTATCTATAAATACCTGAAATGAGGGTGTAAAGAACATGGATCTTTTCCGTGGTGCCCACTGACAGGACCAGAGATGACAGCACAATTAGGTAGACACAAGGTCCTCTCAGAGTACCAGGAAGCACTTTTTTTGCTGTAAGTTTGACCAAACACTGGCACAGGTTGCTCAGAGAGATTGTAGGTGTCTCTTACAAAGACTCCTTCTTTGTCAATACGTAAAAGCCATCTGGACATAGCTCTGAGCAGTCTGTTCTAGATGACCATACTTGAGCAGGCAGATTAGACCTGATGAGTTTCAGAGATCATTTCCATACTCAAGCATTCTGTGATTCTGTGATCCCAGAGGCAATCTCAGTAGTTTCTCAATAAAATATTTTAGCAACTTGGAAGGGTAACATATGCACTAAGTTCACACATTTAAAAAATATTCCTTGAAACCCCCTATCTTTTGGCCTTTATTTCCTAGTCACCCTTCTAAGAAAGGATTATTGTAACATTTGCTATGCAACATATACTTTGAAAAA
Organism: Monarcha castaneiventris obscurior; assembly: GCA_026261815.1. Lineage (NCBI taxonomy): Eukaryota > Metazoa > Chordata > Aves > Passeriformes > Monarchidae > Monarcha > Monarcha castaneiventris. The sequence goes on from JAMPIT010000327.1 coordinate 25,094,149, forward strand.
AATAATATGCACTTGCCAAATAGTATGGTATTACTAGGCCTGAGAAAAAAAATTAATCTATCCCACACTTAGTCTCTCCTCCCTAAAATTCTCCTCTCTGCCAAGGAAATTTAACCCTGTGCTGGAGAAAGCACAAAAGCCACATACCATTTTTTTCTACTCACTTCTAATTTCCAGATTATAAATTAGTCAGAATTGAGAGCTGCTTTCTGCATAGTCCTCTGCTATACATCACCTTATGTGCATGTCTGTGCTGACTGGAGCTGATCAGACACAGGAAATACAGGCAATAGCCTTTTTATTGTATTGACAGAAAATCGGTTTGTTGTTTCCAACTTTAGCAACATCTTTCTAACTCTCAGAATGCTTAAAAACTTAAGTGCCTCTGCAACAAACATTAATGTACCCAGTCAATTATGTTTACATACATTACAAAGCAGCAATTTTGCTTTCTGGCAATGGTATAATGATTTGAAAATAAAAAAGGGAAATTGAACAACTGGCTTGTGAACATGATAATGAATAAAATCAACTGAATACATTGAGCAGCATTTTTAGAATGCTATAAGTATTTTCCCACCCTGTTTTTCTTCACCATGTAACATCCTCTTTTTCTTCATATGCATGTAACTTATTCATAAGAAAAGCAAGCAGTATTCTTAGACTGTTAAAGACACCATCAATCATTGTCTTGCTTGGTAATGCTTCAATTACTCTGGAAAAATACTGTCATTTTCATGGCTACAATCAGATGTATGGAAAATCCCACCCACTCCCTCCCCAAATGGTAATGTTTGCATATGAGAAACGTAGGCAGTGTTGGCAAGATGATGAACCATTAATGAAACTTTCTCTCTGCCTCCCAAGAATTTGGAAAGTGTACCAGTCTTTGCAAGATTAGCTTAATGCTTTGTCACTTTATACTTTTCTGCCTTTTTTTTTGTATTTTTCAGCTTTTGTACATTGAATATTCTACTTGACACTACAGTTTAGTGTCTTTGTAGCTGTTCCACTAGAAATTGAGTAAGGAATGAGTAGTGGAGCCATTTGGTAAGACATGGGACTGATACTGAACATCAGTTTATGTGCAATTTCCAGCATATTTTTCCAAGGATTGTCAGGACCCACAACACTCCTGAGAGTTTTGCATAATGTAAAATTACTTTCATACACAAGAGGAGAAAAGAGAGCATTTTAACATAAAGGAAAAAAACCATATTTCTTGCAAAGAAAAATGGAGCCAACAAAACTTCCAGTCTTTTCAGGAACAGAATGGAGATGTGGAAAGGGAAGGGGAACAGCAGAGGGGTAAAGGGAAAGAAGGAGGAGTAGGGGAACAGGAAAAAAGGGAGAGAGGAAGGGGAAAGAAAGGATAAAATATTGCAATAGGTAACAACTTTATGAGATATTGGTAGAACAAAGCCAGTTGGGGATAACGTTACAGAGTTATGTTCTCTACATTCCATCTTTGAATGTTGTTTTTTACAGGCTGTGTAGTTTAATTCTGTTTTTATCTTCCATCTCTGTGTTCCATACTGTCCTCTGTTAGATCCTTATTTCAAGCTAAACCTTTGCAGCAATAGCCATTGCATAATAGTGCATCATGTAATTGAACAAAGTTTTGTTCCTCAGTGAGAACCTTAGGTGCCCAATATATAATCTGATATTTTCAGATGTTAGTCTGAATCTTTGGCATCTTCCTGTGCCCCCAAGAAATACCAGAACATACAAATTGCTCTATTTCTTCTTGTCATGAATAACAAACACCATGTTTTCTATCAGCAGTTTTATTCAATTAACTTCTTGCAGCTCCCTGTGAATTCCTGGAACTATAGACTCTCTTCTCCTGCTTCTCTATGGCGTGTACCATGTAGCTGTCTACAACAGCAAAACTCCATTCAGCACAATTGCTTGAACTTGTCTTCTTTGAAGGCTTTGCATGCAGCAAGAAGGGGCACTGGGAAGCATATCACATATAAGCCAGACAAAAGTAGTGTGTTAAGAATCATACTCTCCAATTATCAGAGAATAAATAATAAGCAGAACAATCAAAGATTTGGACATTATGATGTAATTACGTCAAATATATTTTAGAATACCACCCTATTGTGAAGAAATTCTAAAATCAATTGTAAAATTAGTCTCAGTTTTGCCCTTTGCTGTCTACATCCTTGCAACATGCTTACCTCTATTCTGACACTTTCACACTGGTGCAGACACAGTCTGCTTCTGTTTTATACCTACCATTTGGATTCAGGAATAATAACCACCTTGACAACATTATGCACGTTGTTCTTCATCCCCACTGAACTTTAGAAAAATTAAAAATAAGAAATACCATATTTGTTTCTAGCTGAAAAGCATGAGGTTTAGTTCTCATGATTATTTGAACAGCCACCTTAAAGTCACATTTTGACACATTGTGAACAACTCAACAAAAGCAGTAGAAGAGATTATTACTGTAGATGTAATAGATTACTTCATATAAGAATTCTCAGTTAATTTTACACAGATATTATGGGTATATCTACATGCAAATGTCAGCACTACATCTTTTTTACTTAAAGAATTTTATCATATGCAAATATCATCATGAACAACAAAAAACGGAATCCATTTCTTAATAGAAGCAATCCATCAATACATATGGTTTATATTCTTCTGAATGCTGAGCAAGTTGTCTTTGACTCATCTGTATCTAAATCAGCCTAAGTAATTTAGAAAATCTAAACAGCCTCGGTAAATCTAAATTCAAATTCAATTTCTAAGTGGGTTTTTTGACTGAGTCATATATTCTCACTTGACCAGATTAATGGCACACAGAATTAGCTTATTACTTCCTGAATATTCTCTACTGAAAACAACAGGAATATTTAGAGAGAAGTGTCTTTTCCTTTATTTGCAAGGCTGGCCAATGGTCACCACCTAGAAGAACTGCTTTGTGCCCTGTGCTAATATGAACCAAGATTTAAACCACCACTTATTCTTGGAAGTAGCTCCAGTCAAATGCATGATATCTATTCATTTCCAGGAGTTCTGAATGAGCATTGCCACCACTGCTGTACCTTCCCAGTTTTTTCCTCACCAGTAAGACCACTCATCCATACCCATGAAGCTTTTCCAGGTTTCTAGATCTTTAGCTATAACAGGGATATGAAAAACAGCCACACAGGGAGGGTGCACAGCAGTATTTATGATTTTTTTTTTTCTTCTGAAGATGCACACACTGTACAAGACTAAAAAGAGCACAGATAAGGAACTTGACAGATTGCTCATTTCTGCTGGTTTATAGTAAGATGAGGCAGTGATGGTGCCAATATACTGTCATTTTGTTTAAATGCAAGATGGAAATAGAGGGAATTTGTTTCAGTATTTAAATCATTGCAAATCGAGTTAGCCTAAGTAAAGGCATTTTACAGAAAAGGTTTCATGGTTGTTATTGTCATTTGGGCATGACAAAACAGTGTAATGATTTCACATTCAAGTTTTTATAGGCTTCCCTTAGGGTGTAGACAATATATTTAAAAGTCACAGCTAGTCTTACTGACAAAACTTGCATGGTTCCTTATCCTTTGCATCTCCCACACTGCAAAGGGAGTGACAGGAGTGGAAACTGAAAGTTTAGTTGCAGATATTCATTGAACTTTAATAACATTTCAATTAATTAAATATTTACTAAACATTCTAGTCCCAAATCTCTTTTATAAACAAGCTCTGCCAGGGACTGGAAGATCCTAGGAGCTGATTAGAGCTCATCAATTCAACATCTTTTAGCCCAAGCCCACAATTTTAAAATCAGTGTCAGACCTTTGTGCTGGGCAGGCTTCTACCCACCTCCATATGTGCAGTTCCGGAAATCCACACTGCTCTGAAATGGAGAAGACCCCTCCAACAGCTCTACCCTTCCCCCCACCTCTGTGCAGTCTTTGCAAGTAAGCCTCTAAATACATATCCGTATGCCAGTTAGTGGTGTCCAGGCTCAGATGTTGGAGGTACCGTGGTGTGCAATGTGGTGTGAAAATAATGGCTGCATTAGTCACACACAGGGAGTCACAAATGAGTTATGCAGGACCTCTAACCCAACACCAGGCTTATTAACTTGGGCACAGTACCATACTTAAGCTGCTGGCCTGCCCCTAGCGCTGGGGCTCCCCTGACATCTTGCAGCTCTGCCAGAAGGTCCAGTTCTGTGGCATGGGCATGCACAGAGTGAAGAAGCTCTCTTGTAAAGAAAACTGCTTTACATTGCTTCACACACAAAAGAAAGATGCACAATTTGCACCCAAGCACAAACACCCTGCCTTCAACTCAGCCAGACAAGTCATCTTATTGACAACTTTTGGATAGGGGAATGAACAGAAAGCATCCAGTACTGAACATATAGGATACGAGACACTGCAGCAAATGGCCTTGAATTTTACTTGTTTTAGCCATATCTCACACAGACAGTTCATGCCAGAAAATCTCACATGTATTTTCTAGTGAAATACAATGGCTGAAAAAGCAATTAGAGGAATAGACCAAGTAGCACCTCTTTGGTGGCAACCAGAGGTTTGGACTATTAAAGATATGAAGGATACAGAATAAATTACACTTAGTGCATAGTCCATAGGTTTGCCAGACAATGATAGTAATTGCATAGCAGAGCATTTAGCATACAAATAATAGTTGCAAACAATAAATGTAACTGAAAACATAGTTACAAAGTCAGAAAAGACAGACAGACAGACAGACAGAAAGAAAGAAAGAAAGAAAGAAAGAAAGATAAAGATAGAAAAAGACAGAGAAAGAAAAAAATGGTGAAGGGTGTTTGAGGTACCTGTAACTACATATTGACAAAGATTGACTTTGACGATAAAGCACCTATCATACCACCTAAAAAATCCGCCATTCTTTAAAAATCAAAAACACGTTCATGACCATGAGAGATTCAGCCCCTCCTAGGCGAGGCACAAAATGATCCTTTTGTTTAAGATCATAACACAGTCCAGAGTTTTTTGAAGTAATTCAACCTGCAAATGACTTGGACTTCAATAATATTGAAAGAGAAAGGTCACAGCTTTCTTACCAGGAAAACTTGTCAAAATTATTGAAGAACGCTTCCACCCAGTCAGCACATATGGACACTCAATACAATTCCCAGATTACAAGCAAAGTTGATAAATGGTATGTCTTCTCATTGAATTACAGTCGTATCCCATTATTATCCAATCTAGGTCTCAGGATGTGTGCTTCTTCATTCAAATCCTCTTTGTGTAAGTCTGAGTTGTTCACAGACAAAAAAAAAGAAGTCAGACAAGATGGAATACAGGCATACAAATGTCATTAAATATTCCAAAAATACGAAGTGTGCTATTCCTATGCATCTCAACTTCTGACTGGCTGAGTATGGTCTCCTGTGTTGGTAGCCAAATGCAGCTGGAGCATTGTCTGTCTTCAAGGAGAACAGCAGAACTGAACTCACGGCACTTGTTTGATCACAGTATATGGTTCTTGCTTATGCAGAACACTCCCCTCAAACACGTCACCAGCCATGCTCATGGCAGATGTCATGTAGACCAGTCTGGGTTGCAAATCAAATGAGCAGCAAATTCACCCTTCGCCCAACATGGTCAGCACAGGCTACTGTATATCGGCTGGAGGAGTCTTGTCAAACCAAGGGCCTCTGCCTTGCTCGTTGTCCCGGTTTGAGACAAACTGGGAGGAAAACATCCAAAATTAACATATCCTCTAATAGAAGGCAGATTTCAGCAGCCCCTCCCCCACCAGGTTCAGAAAGAAATTCCTCAGAGGAAAGTGGAAAAAAAAGTTATTTATTTAACAAGCAGGAGGCATGCAGGCACCAAAAAAAGAGAATGAATAATGTTAAATAATAAATCCTCTTGCTGTGGAGAAGACCTGGGAAGATTCAGAGGCCTTTCTGTGGGTGTGGCTCTCCCCTCTCCAGAGCTGGGGGTCAGCGTGGGCCCCTCTGGGCTGAGGTGTGGGGCCTTCTGCTGATGGTGTTCTAGACCAGAGCAGAACAGTCCCAAGAAAAGTTCTTGCCTGAGCTAGCAGGCTAGCTAAAACACGGAGAGTTTTAACTCTCCATCTCTCTCCCAAGAAAAGGAACCAAGAGTTGGGAAGAAGCAGGAAGGTACTTTCCTCGGCTCTGTAGCAGCAGGAATGTGGGGGAGTATGTCTGTCCTTGAGCAAAAACTGCTCTGAAAAATTTGCTTGTCTTCTCTCCCCCTTCTCCTGAGAAACAGCTTAAAGACACAGGAAAGTGCAGGATTCATGTCTGGGCAATAAGCAGACGATAGGGAATACGGTATCATACAGTCACCCCAGGACACTCGCTTATTTTGCACGGCTCACCCATCTCTCAGTAGAGGCTGTGCCTTTAAACACCTTTAATCATTTCTGGCTGGCAGCACTAAAGAGAAGCCTCAGCTGTTTTGTTGTGATCTTGTCAACCATACTATAGTAATAAGAATTCTGAACTGGACGCCAACTACTGATTAACCGAGCACTTTAGTTTCAGCAAGGGTATTGTGATGGACATGAAGAGACTCTTTCTTCCATGATCAACTACAAGATGTGTTTACAGCTTTACCTGACTTCAAATGAAAATGTTATTCTTTGTTTTTGAGTCATTTTCTCTTCTAAGTCCACTCTACATATTGTGGGCTTGAAAGCAAGGCTGAAGAACCTGAATAAATGTTATTTACAACACCTTGTAAAATCATAGACATTCTGTTAAGTACTAGCATATTGGTATGTCAGTATTTTTCCACATAGCCCAATGTCTCCCAACAGTTTCTATAAATAACTTTTAAATACTTGTCTTTTAACATGGCAGCTGTAAATTACTACAGCATACTACAGGGAGACTTTTTACCTTAAATGCATCACCAAATATTTATATGTCAAATAAACAATAGAGAAATCTCAGTACTGCCTGATGATTCATTTTTAAATGCATTCCTTAGTAAACCACATTTAGAAAAATATGATCTCTTAAAGACAGTTGTGTGGAAAATGCAGCTTATATAACACGAACATTAAATAGTAAAAAATAAGTAATTTAAAATAATCCATTGTGTTATGAAATATGATTTGCTTTAGTATGAAAAAGTCATATTCATTGAATGAAGTTTTAAATAGGCTACATTCATTGTATTTTACCTTCAGGGACCTCAGGAGTTTATTCTTTCTAATGAGCTGTGTACTATTCACTTAGAAGCTTCATTTTTGTTATTATGTATAAGGCTTTTTTTTCTGCTGTAGGAAATGCTGGTTTTAAACAAACTCATTCTTTTCCTAGACATTGTGTTAACTGCATGGGATAACATCTGAAATGTTTACAGTGTTTCTAACAGTTTAAAAAAGATAAAAAATATTTTCAAACAGACTATTTACATTAGTGATATCCGACATTAGAATAGGATTCTCCCTTCTGGCTGCATTTTTTGTTGCTATCCAAGTAGATGTTGCTGTTGTTGCTATCCAAGTAGAGTTTATTTAATGACACTAAAGAAAAGGAAAATCCCATTAACAGTAATGAATACTTGTTTAGGCAGGTTCAAATGGAAAAAAAAAGGGGGGGTGAATAATTTTGGGGCTAATATTTTTCAAAAGGTAGAATACTGTCATTTAAGCCTTGCAAGCTGCTCACAGATTAAGATACCTTAAACCACTTTTCTATACTAAGCTTATTTAGGATTTCATGGATGGAAAAGGGTTTGGTAAACTTTGGTAGGCTTTAGCTCACATGTTATCTATTTAGTACTCGTTGTGGCAATATTTGTCAGGATGCAAGATGAAGGTGTTCTGAAAGACAGGGTTAGATATATTTGGAGCTACCTTCAAGGTTATCTTGTGATGGCAAAGTCCATGACAGTTTATATATGTACAGTTCAGATACACAGTTAAGGTACATATAAGATCAAATCCTCTTCCACCACAAAAAACTCTCAGATCATTATCTTTAGCTTACTCTTTGCTATCGAGTTCATCCATATTCACAGACATGACTTCATGACATTTTTGACTCTTCTGCCACAAAAACTAGGAGGGCATGAATTAAGCCCCCCTCTGCTCTCAGCAGGCTCAGACAAGCCGTGGGTACCGTTTTGTTCAAAACCAGATACTAAAGCCGTGGACCTGCTCGTGCCCTGTGGATTCAAACACCTCCATGGGTTTGGAAATCATCTGGAGAACATCATGGAAGAATATTCCGTCTGGGGCTACAAAATACAAAAACATCGCCTCTTGCTTAAAACCATCCTGGGCCACAGATATCTTCAGGCAAGGAGAATTTGCAATAGAATGATCACTGTCTACCCTAACCTTACATTGAGGCTGCTGTTCTGGGCTTTTATTCAGACCCAGTATTCACTGTATCTCCATTCTCACATTATGGTTATTAAAATAAAATAAAAATAAAAAAAATGTAAAAGCATGCAATTCTGACTGACACTAATGCTTCACTGTTTGCAACTAATGAAGAGCAAATGCACAGCATTTTGGATCTTCTCAAACATTATTGTTAAGTCAGAAATCAGGAACAGACTCTAATCTGTGGAAGTGTGAATTCCTCAGCAACCCTGCTAAATGCTCATTGCTTTCTCCTGCTGTTTTCAGTGCCCTAAAACTGGGAGTACACATAAACTGCTCTCAGGCTGGGGTTCATCCTCAGTTGTACAGGAGATGAGGGAAAAGTGCTTCATATCTGAATAGCAGGAGATAAGGGAGTCCTTTTCACTGACCTCTTTTCTTATATCCTATGGAAAGAAAATAGATAGAACATTGCCACACAGGAATCCTTAGCCCAGCAGGCTAGGGAGAAGCTCTGCCCTGAAGACATGAGCCAGGGAGGTGGAGTGGAGAGGCTGTTGACAGGATGCAGCAGTGCAGAAGAAGAGTGACAGTCAGGAAGCAAATATAACTAAATTGGGGCAAAGGAGAGCACATTCCTGCTTCACATGTTGTGGGACAGCAGAGAGTGTCTTCCTGGGACTGTTTCTTAGACTCTGAAGTGGACACACAGGATCTCATCTGGTCCTGTAGAGTACTGTTCCCATCCATCCTTGCTGACATGCAAGTACTCCTTTTTGAAGAGCAGTGTTTAAAGCTGTTGAATGGTGATTATTACCCATGTACAAGATATCATTTTGTGTTGTTGAAACAGTCCAGAAGAGAAAAAAAGGAAAAAACCCAAAGCCCCAGGAAACATGCTGGAGAAAAAGGGAAAAAAAAAAACCAAAAAAAAAAACCAACCGAAGGGCTGGCTGAAGAAGCAGGCAGGGTGCTCCCTCCATGCTACTGCAGCCAGAGAATGCAGAGGAGTGTGTCTCCATGTCCTTGAGACACTGCTTTGAAAAGTTCATTTGGTTTTGGGGTTTTATTTGTCCCCTTTCAAGCTCAGTTTAAAGGCACAGAAAAGGCACAAAATTAATTTTTTGGCATAGAACCATGATAGGGGACACACATCATAGAGTCACCCCAGGACACATATGCAAACAGAACTTTTCCTACTGTTAAATATTACCTGAAATAATGAGAGAAACACGAGGCATAATGTGATAATGTAGGTTTATTAAGTCTTGGACATGATAATGTGATTCATTTATTTACTCACTTCAGTGCCTGAGTTTTCCGTCAGTATACTGCACGGAAGAAAAGAGTGCATGTTATAGGAACATAAAGCTGAGTCAAACATTAATATTTACTGGACTTGGAACTCATCATGTACACAAACACTTCTGCTTGCTTAGCAAGGCTCTGTAAACTCCTGGGAATGGATCTTCCTTTAAAGAGATCAATAAATGTGAAGATTTCACCCACTGCTTCCAGAGGTGCCAGCTGCTGCAGTATTTAGTGAGGATGTCACCTAGTGCTATCACCTAAAGTCTAGAATTAGCAGCAGGTTCTGCTGACAAGGAGGCAATTTGAAGCAGCAAGTACAGTAAATTACAGAAATAAAGCTCAGAAGATGAGAACGTTCCAGTTCCTGCTGTCTCCAGGTTTCTTTTGTACTCTGGTTTATCCTCATGTTGTATGTAATCACTACCAGCACAGACCACGCACCTGTATACATTTAGAGTCCCAGCACAGTAGTCTCTATGTTTTGTTCATGTTTCTGGATTCCTATTCATGCTGATAAAATTAATATGAAAGTGATGCAACAGAAAATACTCCCAAATGAAAATTCAAATTCTTGCATTTCTTTACTGCTCTTGCAACAAGGCTGAAAAATTAGAAATATTTTAAACAGTGTGAAAGTGGCATTTTCATGTTTGTTTATCTTTTGCCAAACTTCATACCACTTCTCAATGTAGCAACCTACAAAAAGACACACACCTGCTTTTTCTGACAAAAAGACAATGTCAGAATCATTTAATCCCTCATCTACAAAAAGAAAGGAAAAGGGCCAAATTTTTCCTTCTGGCCAATAGAGGGCAGCTTGCTTCCTTCCCCAAACCTACCAGTCATCCTTTGGGGAACAACTTGGCAAGGCACCTGAAGAAACTCCTTTTATCACCAGTTTAAATTTCACTATCCCAACTCCTTCTCCTGAATCAGATTGCAAGTGAATAAGACACAACCCACCCTCTGCAGCCTCAGCCATATGCCTGACAAGAAATAAAGATGCAGCTCTATAGGTAGAAGATGGTAAAAGCACAGGCTGGACGAGTAAGCAGAAGACAGAGACCCAGCTGTCATCAGTTTGTAAGAGGTCCATGCTGCAGTATGTGGCATTTCTGGCTGTGAGCAATCCAGTGCCTAGCCTTGGAAAACAGCAGGTAAAATCATAAGCTTCCTTATAACCTGAATCAAGTTTGAAAGTGAATGAAACATCTTTGCCTCAGTGGTACTACAGGGACAAAACTTGAAGATTCTTAAATTCTCATTTGCAACCTACAAATCCCACTGATGAGTTGAGCACAGCTTCCAGGCAAGGTAGGGGAAGCGTAACTTATTATCCCAGATATTAAGCTAGGTAGGGCTTTAACAGAGGTTGACATGTGAGAGAAGCTATAAATCCTGTAGACAACTGACAACAAATGCAAGAAAAGATAAGCAAAACTGTCTTTCAACATCAGTCTTTTGGGAATTTTTACCTGGACTTCTCTGCCTTGGCACTGTTAACCCTTTTTGGCCCAGAATCCTCTGGAGAGTAATTATATACTGTAGATCCCTTGTAACTGTGTTTGAAGAGGCAACAGGTTGTTGGCTGACAGTTCCACTTGTATTAAAGTCTGAGGATTTTGCTCAGCTCTCAATTTCCACCTGTCCCTGGCACAGCTGTGTGTCTACTTAAAACTTGTTTTCCACTGCAGCACTTCCAGGCTTTTCCTCCCACTGCTGCTCACAGATCTTGGCTTTTCATCCTCTCCTGTTTCTCACTAGAAGCTTCCACTGGCTTAGTGCTCAGCTTCATCTTTCTTCCTACCCTAAAACTGAAGGAAAATTTGAAATGTATTTTTTTTCTCTGGGGGGCTCACCACTGCATTGTGTCCTACTAAATCATTCATGTCAGAATCTGTTTATCTGTGTGCCTGAGACAAGCACTTTTCCAGATCAGCCACTGTGTTGTTTTGGACTAGTATCCTCCAAGCAGACATGAAAGCAGACAGACATGATCCTCCCAATTTGTTCTGTTAACCTGCTCCCTCACCCCTTTCCAAGTATGCAAGTAAAACATTGTTCTACTCTATCAATAAATTCAGCATCAGAATTTCTAGAACAAAGTTTAAAAATTTCTCACAATGATCTCTTCATCTTTTTTTTTTCTTCCCAGCCAAATACCCTTTCTTGTCTTCTTGACTTTCAGGGAACATTTTCTTTAAGGAAAAATTAAACTTGTACTTCATGTCTCAGAACTATTCTTAGTATATGCACACATACACTAAAGCCTAGTTTAAGAACAAAGTAGTGTCATCATTTTCAATAGTGATTTGAAGGCATAAAGAGTCCTCACATTATTCCAAACTACATGCAGAATATCAACATGATAGACAAAAGAACTCTCAAAGCATCGAGAAAGCATATTGAATAGATTTTTTTGGGAAAAAAAAAATATATATTTTAGTCTCTCACTGAATTATTTGGCCCTGAAAGTATTTCTCACACTATTAGAGAAACACCAAGGAGATTCAAAAGACTGTAACAAAGAATGGAAACAGTGTCATGCTTCATAAAAGACCTGACAGTTTCTTAAAATAGAAATTATTATAGCATCAACTAAAGTATTCCCAAATGCTGAGAAACCATAGAACCAGTTACAAAAGAATAATGATATTTTGGCTAGTCATGGAAATCTCTTTTAATGATAATATATTGTATTTCTTTTTTATTTGCGTGTGGCATTTATATATTTAGTGTGCACTCTGCTCACATAGTTCTCTGCAGACTGAAATGAAAAACAGAAACAATTTATTCATGATGCAGTCACACTGTTATAGTTGCAGACGTAGAAAAACAGAATAAAAATAGGAAGAATAAAAGTTTTGTACTTAATCACAAGGGCCCATCAGCTGAAACTTTAGTTAAGATATCAGAAAAAAACTGTAGAAAGTAGCACTTACTTCCTAGGTTGACCTGGTTTCCTTATAAAAAGAATACAAAAAATATGATATCATGTGTCTGATTGTCCACTTTAGAGAGGGACGGGTGCAGAGCTGGTCCATTAAGAGAAGCTTTGGCTGTAGAGAACAGCACCCTTCCAGTACCATACTGGTGTCAGGTCCAGGCAAACACTGCGACTTCAGTAGCATCCTGCTCAGAGGATGAAAAGCTGTCCCAGCATGGATACCCAAAATCATACACAGTTCTCCCTCTAGTTTATGTTATGCACATGATAAAAATAGGATGACATTTGCATCCTCTCCAAACAGACCATTTGAGAATAAAAATTAATTACTTATCATTAGTCACCACAATGTAAAGTTCATTACTGACCTTAATTCTGGTGTTAATTTGATCCTAGCAAAAAACTAGAAAGTGTTTCCACCCTCTTACTAGTCCTTCAAAGGTCAGTCAGCCAGAAAGCAAACTGGCATCACCACCAGAGTTTGATACTCTAATCACATCTGGCATTTTGCTCCATGCCATTGTCACACATGCAGGTAGAATAAAGATGTGGGAAGATATTGCTCTGCACTGAAGAAGTTCACTCATTCAAAAGTTTCTGCTTTGAATGTATTTCAAAAATTATTGGCAACCTTATCACAGGCAAGCCTGAAATACTGGGTATGGCGAGGAACTGACTTTGCTAAAAGTGAATGTGAAGCCATTTCATTCAGACTTTGTTCTGTCCACTTCTTGCCCTGCTTCAGGTGCTATTAGGTTTGACAATGCTGACAATGATGGGATCAGTGCTGACAGGTGACTGCAGTGGACCAGAGTGAAAAGAGAAATCTTCCATATAGGAGTCTGGTAACATTACACGTTTTGCCTCTGTGAACCCAACTGGTTAGAACAAGAAAATAAATAAAGCCTGTTCTGAAAGATTGTTCTCATATCACAGACTCTGCATGAATATACTCAACACAGTCAAGAGAACTGAGCAACACACAGCTTCAGAACTGATTCTGTGTTTCCAGAAGGCATTTATCAAAAAGACTTTGCTGGATTGACCATACGTGGGTTAGTTTCTCTTTTAAGGTAATCACAAAGCCAAACCTTAGGAAAATTATAATTGAGTCTTGATTTCAGACTACGAATAAAACCAAATTCCTCTATGACTCACTCGTGATAAAGGATACCTTAAGGGTAGTTTGCTAATTACTGTAGAAACAAAATCAGACACAGCACATTGCTAATGAAGTAGTGAAACAAGCATGTTTGTTCCTGTATAAATATGACTTCGTATGTTTTGCCACCAAACTTTATTTACAGTTGTGCAGAATCATGAAGAGCTGAATAACCTTTCAATTACAAATATATTCACAGTAAGTCTAGCTTGCAAGGAAACCGAGAGGAGGTGATTTCAAGAAGGTGCTCTATACCTACAATTTCTACCTAGTAATTATGTCATCAGTTTTGTCTTATCGGAAAGCAGCATTAAAAAAATGAAGTAGAAGAGGAAATGCTAAGGCAGAAACAAGCATTTCAATTTATAAAAGGGAATAATTATACTGTAGAGCTTCTAATTCTCATTCTTTTCACTAAATACCCTTCTCTTTCCTAGACCACTTTAAAATGAAGAAGTGGCATCCACTGTCTTTACGAGTATATGCATAATTATAGATAACTGGCTTACAGGTATTTCACTCAGCATTATTGAACTCATCAGCTGAAAGTAGTTTGTGAGGCTTAGTCACTCACAAAGAATTGTCCATTTCTAATGACATTAATTACTAATCTTTGACCACAATAGGCTTGTATACTTGAGCTAGCAGCAGCACTCTCAACCCTTGCCATAAGTGACTTACTTACTCAATCTCTGCAGTTTATCAAAAGGATTGAGAGGTGACTTGTTTACAGCATGTAAGTACCTTCACAGGGAGAAAATATAAGGGCTCTCTAATCTAACGGAGGTGTAACAAAAAACGGCAGCTGAAAACTGAAGTCAAGAAAATTAAGCAGAAAATAAAGCACACCATTTCCTAATGATAAGGAAGTGAACAACTGGAACAACTTACAAAGGAATCACAGGATCATAGGAACAGGATTATAGGATCATTTTGGCTGGAAATACCTCTAAGAGCATCGATTCCAACATTCTTGAGTTCCTACAGTCTCAAGAACACTGGATGCCTTTCAGGAAGTTATGCTTTAACCAAACACGGTGTGCTTCAGCTGAAACACAGGTTATTGTGTTCAGCTACAGGGTATCTGGGGGAATTCAGTGACCCATGATATACAGTAGGTCAGACTTCAGCATCTATTACTGAGGGAGAGGTAGGGTTTTTTTTTTTTTGTTTTTGGGGTTTTTTTTTTACTGTGTAAAATGATGTTGCTGCCAAACAGGCAGACTTTCAAGCACACAAGCCTTCCTTCAGGTATAACATAAACTGAAGTAGCAACTTACAATGCTGAAAACAGACTGAAAACAATTGCTCCAACTTTGATTGCTGTTCCACACCCTGGGTTAAAATGGCAGGGGTTAAAAGTGAGGGATACTGACATGGAGAAGGGTGCTATATCCCGCACCTTTTTAATGAGTGCTAGTGATAAAGGAACAAACTAGAACCTGCTTTTTAACAATAAAACATGGACGGAACAACTGCTGCCTCTTCTCTGCTGATCCCAGGTACTTTGTTAGCCTTGTTAGAACCTGTAACAGAAATAGGGAAGTGTCTCAGCCTATTCTCTTCCTTCTTTTTTATTTTGAGAGTAAAGAAACTCAGAAAACTCTCTGATGAAAACCTCTGCCAAGCTCAACAGCTCATTCCTACTGTCCAGTTACATCTTGTCATGGCAGAAGGAGGTCATATATAAAGCAATATCATTATTAGTCTACTGAACAGTTTATTTGTCTTCCTGCACAACAGTTCATTGATTATAAACTAGTGGTCAGGCAAATCCTCAGCAGGAGGTTCATAAGCATTATTCCATTATATCAGTAAAACTATGTTGATATATGACAGCTGAGAAAGTCCAGAAGTTTTGCCCTGGTCATTTTCAAACAGGACTTTTGCATGGTCCCATCTGTTGAGATTTCACTTTAAAGGCTAAGATATGCATGTTGTATGGCAATAATAAAGAAAAAAAATTTCAATAATTTTTCTATGACACTAACAAATTGGCAAAGCAGTTAAGCCACTTATAGGCAAATCAAACTTTCAAACTGCCTTTATTTAAGCGTGGGAATCGAGAATAACTGCTGTGGTAAATGCCAAAGAGGGTGCTACCTTTCTGTGCAGATTTCCAACAGCAACATTTTGCTGACTTCAACACCATAAATGTACCATAAACAATGTACCACAGAGGCCTGTCTCATGATCTTCAGATATTTTTTCAACCAGTCTTTTATTTGACTTTGTATTCGTTGATCATCAGTTGAGGTCAACTTTGCTGGAGCAAGGTCAGTGAGTTTGCTCATCTAATTAAGCAGACTTACTCAGCTCTGTAACTAAAGTAACCCTCTCAGTAGCAATGGTCCTAGAACTCGTTATGTGGGACCTCTCTTTTCTAAGTCAACATCCTACAGACCTCCACTTATAACTAACAACAAGTGACAACAAAATCATCAGACACAGAGTGACAGCCCAGAGTTATGCACTTGCACTGCTGAACATCATCATGGCCAACTTTTCCCTGTCCATCACTCATTCATATTTTTCCCTTTACTGCTGCCTTGTGCCCCAGTCTATGGGCAGGAAAAGAGGACTTTATGGACTGTTTCTCCAGTCAAAGCATTATCAGAAGCATAGTAAACTTTAACTCCCCTTGATCCTGACACAGATTGTCGAATTAATATCAGCAGTGAAATTAAAGTACATTTTATGAATTGGAAAGAGTGCACCAATCCACCGTTATTTTTCAGTCAATAATGAGCACAGCTACAGAAAACTTGGAATTGAATGGACCAGGATAAAAACACAATGGTAACTGGGTAACAAGTTACTGTGCAAGCAACTGTGTCTTACTGTAATAGCAGCTCTTAGCGGTAGGTGCTTACAGAAAGTGACCTTGATTTAGCAAAGATGTTTAATTAGAACTTAAACCACTTGCTTAACAGAGTACTACAGCATAACATAGCAGGATGGTTTATGAAAAAGGCATTATTACATTACATGTAATTTAATCAGTAAACAAAGGTAGGAGAAAACTCCATCAGTCTGCAAACTCTTCTGTGGTCTCTTAACAAGCTCTTTGTACTTGGACCAGAATTTTGTAGCAGGTAATCTGACCCTGATATATAGCAATCATACTGAGCTGTTGAAAGCACATGCCTGTAATACATACAATTTTCCCTTTCTTAATACATACCATTTTCCCTTTCTTACTACAATGTGTATGCTACTACATTCTAACAGGTATGGATACACTTGAAAAGAACGCTAAATCTTTTGCTGTTTAGTGCCTTAAAATAGTCCAAAGCATACGTGCACCAAAATCTGTTAGGAAATCCATTTCCCCAATAATCATAGTTCGAGATAAACCAAGGTCTCCAATACAGACTACATATTTTAGCAGGGGTGGAAACGCAGTACAAAAAATGAATAAGTAAAAGTAATTGTCCTCACAGAAGTGGAGAAGAAATCTCAGTACTCAATTCTTTTCAATAAAAATGGTGATCCTAAAAAGAACTTTTACTGGAATTTATGTCCTCCTGTGAGAAAATATACTGGATCAGTTAATATTCTTCACAGAAGCTTTTATGGTAGATTTGTGACTAAAATTTGTGACTATGGTAGATTTGTGACTTTGTTGACAGCACACAAGGCTGCTGTTGAACAGTACTTGGATGGCACCAAGGCTTTCTCCCACTCTGGCCCCTTCAGCAAGTGGATGGAGATGCCCAAGAAGTTGGCAGGTTAAGCAACTGACTCTAGCTGGCCAAAGAGATATCTCATGGCAAATGGCATCATGGTCAGCTATAAAACTCAGGGAAATGAAGAAGAAGGGAGTACCATTGGTATTCAAGTTATGACATTTGTGTTCCTTATCAACTGTTATGTGTGCTGAGACTCTGCTTTATGGGAAGGATGGAAAGTAGTGAATTAACTCCTTTTGGTTTGCTTGCAAACCTGCAAATGCAAGGCTTTTTCACTTGTTAAACTGTCCTTATCTTGATGCACTTCTGCTTTCCTGATGCTCTCGTCATCCCACATTGAGAAGATGAGCAAGAAGCTGGTGGGTAGTTTGTCGTTAGCTGGGGTCAGCCCACCACAAGAAGGCAAAAAGTCCAAATACAGAAATAAAGGACATAGCAAAAGAAAATGGTAAGAATGACTGACAGAAGAGTCCAGTTCTTGCATTTGCTGAATCCGATGCTACCTGAGGCAAAAGGGATCTGGCTCTGAGGCGTCAGACCAAAACCACTTAGTACATTTATTTGCAGATGACAGAAATGGGGGAGGAAAAAAAACCATTCAGTTGATGCTAAAGACATTTCAGCTAGTGGATGGAGGCTTAAAATCCAAACTCAAATTGTCATTAAAAGCAGAATGACTTGATCATATCTAACTTGCGGAAAGTGTGGGGAATGTGACTAAAGAAGAAAGTGACTAGATGAGCTGAATGAAGGGGTCAGATAAGTGTGTGCCTTGTGGAGACATTCCCCCCACTTATTCCTGCAGGAAGGGAAAGATAGAAACATACACATCAATTACGTAACTTTTATTTTTTCCAACACTTATAGCAAATCTTACTATAGGAATGAAAAATAAATAAATAGAACAATTCCTTTGTTCTTCAAGTTCTTTGGAGTTTGCTGAGAAGACCATGCTGCATTCTCAAGTCTCCACCTGCTAGGCTCATGGGATAGGGCAGAGATAGTTTCCCTTGATCCACTTTTCAGAGTAGAAGTTTGGGGAGAGCTGAGTCACCAGAAGGGACAACTTCTACAAGATTCTAGTAAGCTTTATATAATATAATTCACCAGCTCACAAGAACTGTTTTGTAGGGATTGTTACACATTCCCAAGTCTTTCAGTACTTTGGGATGCACTAGGTAGGGCTACAAGAAGTTGGTCTCTTGCCACACACAAAGCAAGGTTGTGATTAGAGATGAACAGCGACATTCCTGATGTCATCCTTTTATTCCTCCTGGAACATAAAGGCTCAAGGGTTCTGCAGTACAATGATTTTAGAAAGAATAAATGAGCAGTAGATCTTTCTTTGGGATCACTCAAAACAGAGTTGAGTATAATTTTCATAGCCTAAATCATATCTTTATTCTGGTACCCACCATCCTCCAGAGAAAATTGGAAACTAGGTTACACAGAAGAAACTGTTTGCTGTTCTGTCTTTTCTTCTCCAAAAATAATAAATTTGCTCCACTTCAACCTTGTAATAATTCCTGCACTTAAAATATATTCCAGGAGTTACTGGGGAGGATCCAGATGAGGGTCACAAAGATGAATAGGTGCTTGCAGCATTTCTTTTATGAGGAGAGACTGTGGGAGCCGAACCTGTTTAGTCTGGAGAAGAGAAGACTGAGAGGGAACTCCTCAAAACATAAAGATATCTCAAAGGCTGGTGTCAAGGAGTGGTGCCAGATTCTTTTCAGTGATGCCCAGCAAGAGGATGAGGAGCAATGGCCATAAACAAAATCACAAGAAGTTCCGCCTCAACATGAGGAGGAGCTTCCTTACACTGAGGGCAGCAGAGCACTGGAAGAGGCTGCCCAGGGAGGTGGTGGAATCTCCCTCTCTGGGGACACTGAAACCCCACCTGGACCCATTACTGTGTCACCTGCTCTGGGTGACCCTGCCTCAGCAGGGTGTTGGACTAGATAATCTCAAAGGTCCATTCCAGCCTTAACTATTTTGTGATTCTGTCTCAGGACCATATGTGACAGAATTTAGGAAAGTTTTGCTGAAGGCTTAGTTGTCTACTTTATGTTTATTCACACAGAGAAGATAGTCATTTTTCCCCCATCAAATGGAAATAACTGGTTACAGACTTGTCTTGATTTTGTTAATCAGTGCACCACCTCTTTACACTTTTGTCCAGTATACACATATGCATCTCTTTATACAGTGTCCAGTCTATCATTTTTTTAATAACTGTATGATCACTTGAGAAGATCATCTGTGAGTAGACAAAAGGACCACTAAATAATGTCTCCAGGAACTGAGGGATTGATAGGCAGCATTCAAGTATGAAAACAGTAGCCCAGTTTATCCTACTTTAAACCTGACATTGAGAAGGATACAGATTCTTACTTTCTTCAATTGACAGTAAAGAAAGCCTTTGGTCATTAGTTCAAATACAATATGTGCTACAGAAAAGTAAATGAAGGCGGCATCTTTCCATTCTTTAGCTTTTACTTTGTCTGTTAGATCCAGGTGAACCTAAACAGATCATTAGAATTAAAATCTGAGATGAGTCCTGCATGTGGGATTAAATATGGGGGGGGGGGGGGAGGCGGGGGTGCGGGGTGGGGGAGGAGAAGTTGAAAGATTAATAAGTCTAGAATTTGTTTCACACAGGAACAAAAAGAAATACAAGATCTTGATAATTTGAGTAAGGAAGAACTTGGATGTTATATTTCATGCAGCCTTGCTGAAGCTGAACAGAGTACTAGTGAAATCTGCAAAATTTGAATATATATTCATTATACAACAGCAATAAAAGTGCACAGGTGGCAGAGACCTGATGACTACGGAGACAAACCAACAAAACCTAAAGCATATTCAAGTGGCAAAATCCCTCAAATTCAGGTTTAGCTGCAGGCAGAAAAGTTGAGGAACCTGCCCTATTTTTCTCAGCTACAGAGAAGCAAATACAGGTTTTGAAGTCTCATATATGTGTGCCATCCAGATCTTCAGACAGTCCAGACTACCAGACTGATAATGAATCCAAGCAGAATATTGTCAAACAAGATAATAAAAATATTTGAAGTCACTAACTACAAACTTTTTTTCCAGAAACACAAAAATAGCTCTGATTTTTACCTACATTATGTCTTGGGGAATAAGACACAGAGCAGACTTACTAATTAATATCTTGGTATAAAAATTTCAAAGTTTTCGTGCCTGAAATGGTTTAAAACTTGTGTAAGGGTGCTCTTAACATAAGAACATATTTTGCATTAGGTAATTTTGGACATGAAGGTGAGGACTTCATACTGGGCTGGCATGTTGCCTTCACATCACCAGTGTCTTAGAGTGCTGTTAGTGTGGGGATGTTTTCCAGAACTCATGCATCGGAGCCAGCTGACAAGGGTAAATTTGCAGAGGGTATGTAATTGTGAGCAACCACATAAAGATTTGAACACTTTTATTCTTTTGTCTACAGAAAGAATAATTTTGACCACAGTTTCTTAAAATCAATTCAGCAGTTGCTAAACAAGATTAATAATATATTTCCTGTATGATTGATTTATTTTTGTAATATTTAACTACAACATAAAAAAAAAAAGTCATTTTTCATCTCACACTAACAGACTTCCTGGAACAAGCAGAAATTTTGAAGATAAAAATGCCTTGTTTAACTGTGCTGGGTTAACCCTGGCTGGACACCAGGTGCCCACCAAAGCCGTTCTGTCACTCCCTTTCTCAGCTGGCCAGGGGAGAGAAAATCTAATGAAAGGCTTAGTTAAATTTACTGACAACTAAATTAGAGTAGGATAAAGAAAACAAAACTAAATCTTTAAGCACCTTCCCCCCACTCCTTCCTTCTTCCCAGGCTTAACTTTACTCCCCATTTTGTCTCTCTCCTCCCCCCACAGAAGAACAGAAGTGTCACCACTGTTGCTAATGGGCTCAGCCTTGGCTGGTCTTTATTGGAGCCAGCAGGTATTGGCTTCTCTGGACATAGGGGAAATTTCTGGCAGCTTTAACAGGAGCCACCACAGTAGCCGCTCTCACTACCAAAACATTGCCACACATATCCAATACATCAACATATTCCAAAGACAATCTGCTGCTGCCTACTATTTTAAGAAATATGTTCACAAGATAAGCCTTCCTTTTCTTTCTGTTGAGCAATAGAAATTTTCAAGTAATTATTATTTTCATGGCCTGTGATATTTGGGGCTCATGTACCCTAGGGAATTAGGACAGTGTCCCTGACCTAATTATCTCATTTTATAAAAACTGGCATTCATTCAAGACTTAAGTCATCTTTCTCTAATTAAGAGTTTCAATAATATTTTTTATATAATTCAAAAGGAAAAAAAAGAAAGGCATTCTACGATTACAAATCTCACTTAACTACAGAAATCTCACTGAAATGTTGCCATAGAAAAAAGACTAAGCTACATTAAAAAAAAAGGCAAATAAAAATGAAAGGAAACAAAACCAGTATCATAAACACTTTTAGGAAGTCCTACACAAGTTCTACACATCATATACTGCCAAAGGCAAAAATTAAATTCTATTACTTTGGCTCAGATTTATTTCTATGATAACACATTTGAACATGAAAGCCACAGAAGATCAGATCAGGACTAGAATTCTTCCTAGAAATATTCAAGTCTATCATTAGAAGAAATCTTTTCTAAATAGTGAACTTTTAATGTCAGGCTTTCTGTAATTTTCAGGGTTTCATTCAATACCTTATGTAAGGAAGCTAATATACTCTCAAGTAGATCTATAATTTCCTAGAACTGATTGACAAAAAGGACTTTAATTTAGAAAAAATACCCCAAAGTCAATATGGAGGCTGGTGGACTTTAAACTGCATAAAGTAAATTTGTAAGCTTGACATTCCTGTATATCATCAATGTTAGTAGCAAAACAATGTCATATGGCTCTGCAAAGTAATCTGTTATTTTCTGGGCTTGAGGAAACTTCAGTCAATATTGCACTTTCAAAAATCAGTACAGCTTGTTCCTCTGGGGAAAGACTGGATCTACTTTTTCAGCTCTAAAAGGGCTGGAAGATTCAAATGCCATAATTGCAAGTAAGTCGCCAGCAGAAAGAATCAAACCTGTGATTACTGTGTGGTTTTAAGCCCTTATAGCTCAGGAGGAAACATCTGTATTGCCTAGCTGCCAACACAGGAGGAAAACACATCACTAGTCCAAGTAGAAGCACAGTTTGTACTTAGAGATGTTTCAGCTCACACAGAGCTTATAGAATTTTCACTCCTTCTTTTATCCAAATGGAGACAAATATTGGTTATATGAAGATAGGTTTAATGCAAAAGTAAGATAAATAGTCATATGTAAGTAATGATGTATGATCCAAGACCGTTACAAGGAATAGAACATCTCTCCAGTAAACAGAAGATAGCTGTGCTCATTCTGCTAGTTTGGAAGGGTGGAAAATTGACAGGTCAGGATATGCACTTGCAAGCCATAGTATTTCTGTTATGCTGCACATGTGTGACTAGTGGTGAATTTGCAGCCCTTGAGGAACAGTGAAGCCATTGGTGGTGGGCTGTTGTAATGTGGAGAAAACATATGTCTGCTAAAGTATAGAAATAAGAAAGAAACTAAAGCAGAAGTGTAAGGTCTATAAAGACAAACACAGAATCTTGGAAAGAAGGTGGGGGGGAAGATGTAAGAGTGCTTTAATGACCCTATAGAAATTTGCCACGAAAGGAACAATGTGACACTACTGATAATTCCTGCTGACCTTCATGAAGTGGGTTGCACTTTTTGGCCCATTCATCCCTCTGAAGAATCGTTTGCCATACTATAAGGTAGAGCATATGTCATTGTGTTGGTTCTACACCAGGTGAAATACATTTGTACCATGCCATAGCATACTCACATGCTGATTTGAAAGGTTAATAAAGCTGACAAAGGACTGGCTTCTTTTTGAGCTGGCCAGAATTAAAATACTGAGGACTATGCTGAGGAGTCACTAACAAGAATAAATGTACTTGTGAATTTTATTAGCTCATTTTCTAGAAAGGAGGAATCCCCAGAAGACAAGTCAGCCCATCAACAGAATAAACAGACAGCAAATGCAAGAAAAGATGGACACCATGTGAATATGTCTTACATAATGTCTCCTTTCACCAACAAGGGTGCAGTAAACAGCATCTCCGTTCAGAAATGGCCTTCCTAGAGCCCATTTTCACTAACATGCAGAATAGTCTGATCCCAAGGAATTCAGAGTAACTCAGGACAAAAATGAAGGATACAGCTCACCCCAAGGAATTCAGAGTAACTCAGGACAAAAATGAAGGATACAGCTCACCCCTCTGTTCCTTTACGGCACATAGTCTTATATAAGGAATTTTTATTTGTTTATTTGGAGCATATGTGTATATTTTTCTCTAAACAACGTAGGATAGGATATCTTCTTGCTTACCAGTCACATCTGACAGTTTCTGTCATTCCTTTTTCCTGACTGTATTTGTCTGCCTTCTTATCCCTCCACCTCACAGATGCAGTCAAGTTGAAATCAAGACAGCTTTCATGCTTATTCCTAAAGGGCTCAGTCTTCTTCATTTTACCCAAGCTCAGATTAGCACTGTCTCTCTTTTTTCCCTCCCCAGCACCATCTCTATATGGCATGGAATTGTTGAAGGGGGATGAAATTTTTGAAATAGGATCCAAAATCTGTCCCTCTTCTCCACCACAATTAGTTATTTTCCTAGCTTGTCAGAATAGCGATGGAATTTAATGACACAATTCTTATTAAAACAAATTTAAACAATACCTGCCCTCTTTGAAAGTTATGAATTTAAACTAGAAAATATTAAATTCAAGTTCCTGGCAAAGTTGATTGTGTTAGCATGCTGGCATACTCTGTATTTTCCCCATTTCTTCTAATGAGAGATAGCTATTTCTCTTGTGGAAGAAAAAGTGGTTTGATGTCAGGTGAATCAGTTAAAAATACACTCCTTTAAACAAAGGAGTATATAAAAACTGCAGTCTTGTTTTCTGGGGTTTTAATTTTTTCATATGTTTTCGGTTGAATAAGAGCAGGGAACGTAAACACTGCCTGCTGTGTTCTTTCTCCAGATGTAGATATCCACAAGTTCAGATACTGGAAGAGATGTCATGTGGTTATTACAGCTCATGTCATTATACTATAAATAGATATCCACTGGCATAGGAATGAACCTTGTTGTGCTGTTGTTCACAATGATGACTAACTGTAGTAATGTTTTCCCTTTTGGTAATATAATCTTAGTTAATGACTGCTTCCCTCAGTACTCTATTTTTGGAAAGGATATTTAATTATATGGCTGGTTTATCATTTCTTATATTAATTACATCTAGAGGTCATGTGCTAGCACTTTTAATATTTAATGTTTTGAAAATAAATTAAAATACATCATTTCAGGATAACTAATTTCCAGATATTACAAAAGGATTACAGAAACAATTATGCTCTATATTGTAAGTCTAGATGACTCAAATGATGGCTAAATGGAGGTTGTGTCTTTCCTTTTTAGGATGCCAATTCAAATTCATCTGGTTACTAGAGACAGAAAGATAGATTCAAATATGGGTAGTTGAGTCATTTGCTGGAACAATGAAAGTGATTTAGGCTGGGATTTTCAAGGCATCCCAGAAGCATCTTATCTCCTCAGATACCTTTGGAAATACTAGTCTTAGGTCTTTGTTTTTGCTTCACAAAGTCATTCACAAAGTATAAAATCCTTACTTCATTAAAATCAATAGTAATTCTTGACTTCAGCAAGGCCAGAATTCAAACTATTCAGGCCAAGTATTATTTTGTTCATTTCTTTTTTACAGCAGCCTGTTTCCAAGGAGGGTATTGACTGTGTTTGAAGTGCTGTTTCCAGACTCTTCAGGAATTTTTTTATTTCATCCTAGTTTATGTATTTTTACTAACTTTGTGAAGAGGGGAATGCTGGGCAGCAACCTTAGCAAGAAAAGGCTGAAAACAAGAGAATGATCTGAGTATGAATAATGTTGTTTGGATACATCCATTTGCCAAAACACAATCTCCAAACTCATGGTCATACTGAGACAGATTTTAGAAATCCCAGCACTGCTCAGGATCTTAAATTCTGGTGATGCCTGTAAGGAAAGTCTCAGCTCCATAAGATTTGTAATTAAGCTAGTTAGAAATAAAATGGTCAAAGCTGTACATCAACACGCATCTTTACATATGGAGAGCTAAGGCACAAAAATCTGAAAAGGTTTTTCAGATGCCATATAGGATGAAAGCAACCAGCTTTCAAAAACCTTTTTTTTTTTTACACAAAAGCTGCATTGAGTCTTCAAAATCTTCATCAAGCATAGTTATTTAACCTGCCTGTCCATAGTCATATTTTCACTCAAATATTTGCATGTTGAAATATTTAAATTTTTAAGTAATAACTCTGAGTACAAGAACACCAAAACAAGTAATTATTAGAGTTTAAACAATTTAATTCTTTCATTCTGTCGAAATTAATCTCTCCTGAGTGCAAGAAAGTCAGCAGGATCCTGATGATGACACTCAACTGGTTGGTGAGGTGAACAAACATGTCAAAGTGGAGAACCATCTTACAGACATAATGGGACAGACTGGAAGACCACCTACCAAGAACAGTATGAAATTTAATGCAAAATCCTGCACCTGGGTTGGAAAAAACTAAGAGCCCAGTACAGGACAGGATCGATGCAGCTGGTGAGCAGCCTTGCATTTGAGGGTAAATGAGGTGAACACAAGGGACTGCTGTGCTGCTGGAACAACAAAGGTAAATTGAATCTTGGGGATTACAAGGGACATTACAAGCAGAGGTGGAGATGTGATCATTCCACTCTACTTAGCACCTGTCAGGCTGTGTCTGGAGCAGCGTGCCCCTTTCTGGTCCCCATAACGTGAGAAAGACATATTGGACAGGGTCCAAAGGAGAGTGGCAAAGGGGTTCAAAGGGCTGGAAAGCCTGTCCTGTAAGGAAATATTGATGGAGTTAGGTCTTTTCTCCCTGGAGAAGGCTGAGGTGGCACCTCATCACAGTATTCCAGTATTTAAAGGGCGGCTTCAAAGAGGACAGAGGCTCTCCCTTCACAAGGAACAGCACAGAGAAGACAAGGCATGCACTGGAAGTAATTTCACCTTAAGAAATATCCTCACCAGGGATGTGGTAGAGCCCCCATTGCTGAAGATTTTCAAGATGTGTGATTGGACAGGGTGCTAGATAATCTCATTTAGGCTGCCCTTCCCATGAACATTTAGACCAGATAATCTTTTGAGGTCCCTTCTGTACTATTCAGTGATTGTAGGATAAGTTAGTAAATCACAGTTATCAGGAACTGGTAGCACTGAGATAATTTTCAGGGTGTCTGATATTTATATAACTGAATATAATTCAGTAGTTAAAGATTATAAAGCTAAAAATAACTTCTTTGGTATGTTCCAGCTCTTCTAATTTGCACCAAGATAATTTGAGAGTGTTGCTTATCATCCCCCCAGCCCCTTCACACTTACTCACCCATTTGTGATACCTTTAGGAGGTGCATTGGCAAAATGCTACTCTTCTGGGCTTTCAGGAGATGATCATATAGCCAAACTCTCATGTTTTGTTCTCTTCTTGGCAATGGCAAACAATTTCATTCCAGTCACTTGCAACTCACTCACTTCTCTGCAGGGCACAATTATATTTTCTGCTCATCCCTGCTGAAACATGGAAACAAGAAGACAACTGTAAAGCAAAAAAAAAAAAAAAAAAAGTGATTTGATGCAGAAAGAAACTTTCCAGAAACATTTGGCTAGCTCCCTCCTCCAAACTGGTTTATCTACATCCAAGTCCATTAGATAAGAAGTGATTTCCAGTTCTTGAACTTTTGTGTTGAGGACTGACTGGATTGGATTGCTTATTTTGTGACAGCATGCAGTGAATGCCCAAATACTTAAGCAACAAAATAGGCAAATGCTTTGAAGTTTAAAAAGATTATTTGTGAGAGAAAAGAAGGGATAGAGTAAGAGCACAGGTGAAAAGATAATTGCAGCTTCTCCTCTGGGGCCTCTGAGGGGATGATGAAGATTTTTATGAAGACAAACCATGTCTTCAGGGAATTTCCAGAAACTTGATTTTGCTTCTGGGACAGAAAGTGGTTCAGTCACCAGAATAGATCTCAGACAGTGGGAACAATATTGCTGGAACTATATTCAACCCAGAATGGTGAACAGAATCAGATTTTTACATCCATCTCCCACAACAAATCCAAATGAATTAACACTGTTGAGAGGGAAAACACTAGTGATACAAACTAGGAGCACGATATGTTCAGACAACTAATTGTGCAATTTTTCCTGATAGCCTGACAACCTCACACACTTTCTCAGACTGAAATGTTTCCAAAACACCTGCCTACAAAGAATTGACCACAGCAATGACTTGTCAGAGGTAGTCAATACAAGATAAGGAGAAATACACTCTGACTTCTTGCATCATGGTGATGCCTTCTCCAGCCACCTAGAAACAGAGACTAGACAAGAGTAAGGGGATAAAGATAGGTATTTATTTGAAGGGCCTTCAAGGTACACCCTGGGGGAGCCAGAGGCTGCTTCCATAAAAAGTGGACCCCAAGATGGACGACAGGTCACGAGTTCTTCACACCTTTATAGGTTTGGTTCATTTGCATACCACGGTTAATTCTCCAATTAAAGCCCCAGTTCAATGATGTAACTCCCCTCAGCTTGCTCCCCCCTTAGAGTCTTTGGTTTACACATTTTGGGCCTAGAAGAGCCTGGCTGTCCTTGAAGGCAAAGCCTGGAGAGGCTTTGTTATGTCTATCTTGCACGAGAGAGCAGAATTACAGGCTACAAGGAGCTTAGAGTTACACTCTAAGCAGCACAGAATTTGAAAAATACAAAAGTTAAAACCTAAGGCATCATTTCCCCCCTTTAGAGGCTTGACAAGGCCTCTACCTTGTCGAGACTCTATACTAAATATTCTGAATTTCTACTAACAATGTATCTAACAACAGCACATATCTATAAACAAGAATTATAATTACAATTATTAAAAACAATATTTAATCCAGGGTCAGTTTGGTAACCATGAAATCAGGGTGTGGAAGGTACAATCAGCTTTGAATGCTATTCAGT
Organism: Monarcha castaneiventris obscurior; assembly: GCA_026261815.1. Lineage (NCBI taxonomy): Eukaryota > Metazoa > Chordata > Aves > Passeriformes > Monarchidae > Monarcha > Monarcha castaneiventris. The sequence goes on from JAMPIT010000327.1 coordinate 25,122,725, forward strand.
GTAAGATTTGAGTCAGTATGCAAAATTTGGTTCCAGACCTGAGTCAGGGTTACCAACTGTGTAGATAACAAGCACAGGGAAAGTAATTTAAACTACATCAACTTCATTTGTATCAGTCTCTGTTTTCTCAGTTGTTTCAGGAGCAGAAGCCTTCTTAACTCTGGAGTAGTGAATCCAGGGTCCTTTGTCAGCAACTTTGACTGCGGTGAGGGTGGTCAGCAAAATCTGGAATGGTCCTCTCCACTTGGCCTGTAGAGGATCACTGTCCCACCACTTGACATAGACCCAGTCCCCAGGCTGGAAGGGATGTGCAGGGGTGTCCAGTCCTATGGGTCTGGATAACACGATGTAGTTCTGGAGCTTCTGCAAAGTAGAACCTAAAGCCATTAGATACCTCTGTAAATCAAGTTTTCCCCTCACATGAATTTCTCCTGGAACATGTGGAACTTGGTATGGCCTGCCATACAGTATTTCATAGGGACTGATGTTATCCCTCCGCCTAGGTTGTATGCGGATCCTCAGTAAAGCTATAGGCAAGGCCTGAACCCATGTCATGGATGTTTCTTGACAAATTTTGCTGATTTGTGCTTTAAGGGTCCCATTCATGCGTTCCACCTTACCACTTGCTTGGGGTCTGTAAGGTGTGTGCAGGTCCCAAGCAATTCCTAAAATCCGGCTAACTTCTTGAATCACATTTGCAACAAAATGTGGTCCTCTATCCGAGGACATACCTAAAGGAACCCCAAACCTTGGTATTATATGATTAAGCAAAACTTTCACCACCTCTTTGGCTGTGTTAGTGCGACAGGGGAACGCTTCAGGCCATCCACTGAAGGTGTCAACTAACACCAGGATGTACCTGTATCCCTCTTTGCGTGGTAACTCAGCAAAGTCTATTTGCCAGTAATCTCCAGGAAGATCCCCTGCCTTTGTTACTCCTAACACAACTCTTTTCCTCGTATCAGGGTTGTTTTTGCAGCAGATTTCACACTTGCTTACTACTGATTGTACAATATCTGCCATTCCCTTTCCTATTACTACCTTCTTTAGATGTTTTAAAAGGTTTTCAGCCCCGAAATGTGTGCTTTCATGTTCTCTTTGAGCCAGCTCTCGGAGGATTAGAGGTGGGACTACAACCTGGTTTGCAGGTGTAACCGCCCATCCGTTCTCTGTGATCTCAGCCTTAAGAAATTTGATCAACTTGTGATCTGCCTGATCATATTTTGGGGTGAACCCTGACAAATCAACTTCTTTCTGTGGAACTACTGCAAGAATGCCTTTTTCTGCAGCCCCTCTTGCTGTTTCATCAGCAAAGCGATTTCCCAATTCTGGAGTGGTTTTCCCCTTCTGGTGACCCTTACAATGTATGATAGCCACTTCTGTGGGTTTTCTGATGCTCTCTAAGAGGGCAAGGATTTGTTCAGCATGTTTGATCTGGTTACCTTGAGCGTTCAACAGTCCCCTCTCCTTCCAGATGGCTCCATGGGTGTGGACAACACTAAATGCATATTTAGAGTCCGTCCATATATTTACCTTCTTTCCTTCGCTCAGGTCTAGGGCCCTCATCAGGGCAATCAGTTCAGCTTTCTGTGATGACACATCTGCTGGCAGGGCCTTCGCCTCGATCACCTTGCCCTGGGTGGTTACTGCATAACCTGTCATTCGTTTACCATTTCTCATGAAGCTGCTCCCATCTGTAAACAGCTCCCAGTCTGGATTTTCTAAGGGCACATCCTTCAGGTCTGGTCTGCTGGAATAGACCTCCTCGATTGTCTGCAAACAGTCGTGCTCAGGCACATCGTCAGTTAAGGCAGAGGACAGAAACATGGCTGGGTTAACAACAAAAGTTGTTTTCAGGGTAACATCATCCTGTTCTAACAACAGTGACTGATATCTAAGCATTCGATTGCCAGACAGCCAATGTCCTCCTTTCTGTTCCAGTACTGCTACTACTGCATGTGGCACATACACTACAATGTGTTGTCCAAGGGTGAGTTTCCGGGCCTCTTGAATCAGGATGACAGTAGCTGCCACAGCCTTCAAACACCCAGGCCACCCTTGGCTAACATTGTCTAGCTGTTTGGAAAAGTAGGCCACAGCCCTCCGTTGGCTTCCGAGGCGCTGTGCTAGTATGCCCAGTGCCACATTGAGTCTCTCATGTGTAAAAAGTTCAAAAGGCTTAGTCAAGTCTGGTAAGCCCAGTGCTGGAGCTGACATTAGAGAGTGTTTCAGCTGTTTAAATGCAGCCCTTGTGCTTTCAGTCCAAATTATAATGCCATTTTCAGCTGCTTTTATTGCTCCATACAAAGGTTTTACCAACAACCCATAATTTGCTATCCACAACCGACACCAACCTACCATCCCCAGAAAAGCCTGCATCTCTCTCACGGTGTGGGGCTCTGGAAGTCGGCAGATGGCTTCTTTCCGTTCTCTGCTGAGCTGTCGGTGTCCACGGAAGATCTCAAGTCCCAAGTAAACCACTGCTTCCTTGGCGATCTGTGCTTTGTCTTTGGAAACTCTGTATCCACTCTGTCCCAAAAAGTTCAACAAACTTACAGTGAGTTGCATACAGTCATCCCTGGTTTTAGCTGCAATCAAGATGTCATCAACATATTGAAGGATAACCCCTCCTGGCTCTTGCCTCCTCCAATCTTCTAATTCCTTTGCTAGCTGGTTTCCAAATATTGTTGGGCTGTTTTTGAAACCCTGAGGGAGGACAGTCCAGGTCAGCTGGCTCTTCCTCCCTGTCTCAGGGTTTTCCCACTCAAAAGCAAAAAGCTCCTGGCTGTTTTTATGTACAGGGATGCAGAAAAAGGCATCTTTCAGGTCCACAACAGTGAACCACCCTAATTCATCTGTTAGTGTGGTCAGAAGTGTGTATGGATTGGCAACCACTGGGTGGATGTCCTCTGTAATTTTGTTAATAGCTCTTAAATCCTGCACTAATCTGTAACTCTTACCATCAGCTTTCTTCACTGAAAGGATTGGTGTGTTATACCTGGACTCACATTGCACTAATAATCCATGATGGAGGAACTTTTCAATTATAGGTGCCAATCCTCGACGACTTTCTAATTTTAAAGGATATTGTTTTTGCCTTACCGGGGTGGCTCCTGGTTTGAGTGCAATGCTCACTGCTTCTGCCTGTTTGGATCTTCCTGGAACATCACTAGCCCACACAATTGGATTGACAGCTTTTTCGACTTCAGTGGGGATTTCACCAGGTCTATCCTGTATAAAAAGTGCAGCAACTTCGACAAATTTAGTTTCTGGAATTATAACTCGTACCCCTTTCCCTCTTTGGAATTTGATTTCAGCTTCCAATTTCTCTAACAAATCTCTCCCCAGCAACGGTTTAGGGGAGTTAGGCATATAAAGGAATTGATGAGTTACCCAGTGCTTCCCTAGTTTGAATTTCAAAGGTTGGAAGAAAGGCCGTGTTTCAGTTACCCCTGTTGCCCCAACAACATGCACAGTTTCGTGACTCAGTTTCCCTTCTAAAGTATTTAACACAGAATATGCCGCGCCGGTGTCTACCAAAAATTCAATATCATCTTTCCCCAGCCTAGCTATAACCGAAGGTTCTGCTAGGGTAGAATCCTTCGGTCCCCGTCATTCTGAGCATGAGTCTTGTCCCAATGGGAGCTGGGGAACCGGGGGTGTCTTTTTCAGCATTGGACAGTCAGCCTTCCAATGCCCTTTCTTCTTGCAATAAGCACACGTGTCTTTGTCCCTGGAGGGAGAGGTTTTCCTAGATGGCTTCTCTTGGCTACCCTTCCTACTAGGACGGGGTTTCTCTCTACCACTTGGGTCTCTATTTTGGTAAACTTTCCAAGCTTCTTCCAGCAATTTACTCATGTCCTGAGTCTCTAACTTTTGTAACTTTCTTCTTATATCACTAGCAGCCTGGCCCATAAACAGAAGAGCTAGGTGTGCTTTCCCCTCAGTTGAATCAGGATCCAGATTTGTATATTTGGTAGCAGCTTCCCTCAACCTATTTAAAAAATCAGTAGGAGTTTCAGTAAAGTTCTGCTTAATTTCATAAAGCTTTGACCAGTTAAGAGCTTTAGGGACACCATGCTTTAACCCATACACTATAAGAGTTTGGTACCGTTTTAATCTTTCCATGTGTGCTGGTAGATTTGGGTCCCACCTTGGATCCTCTGTCGGAAAAATTTCTTGCATTGTACCATGTAATGTCCCATTACCTATGCCGAATTCCACACTGCGTGCAATAGCTTCATTTACCATCTGTCTCTCAGTGGGATCAAGCAATGTCTCCAGCATAGCTGACAAATCGCTCCAGTCAGGGTTCTGGGTGTTAATTGCTCTTTGTACCAAAGCAGCCACCTTGTCTGGATTTTCTTTATATTTTCCTACTATACTCTTCCACTGTTCTAACTCTGTGAGGGAGTACGGAACCTTTACATGGATCGGTCCCTGATTACCAACAGCCTGCCTCAGAGGGGCTTGTAAAACTGGCTCTTTTTTCGCTCTGGTCCGCCTAGCAATTGGACTTCGTTCTCTTATAGCCCTTTTTGCTATCTTTCCCCTTCTTCGTCTGTTTAGAATAGCTGCTATCTCCTCTTCCTCCTCAGAGGAGCTACCTGAATGGGAGCTCTCTGAATGTGAGGAATCGGTGATACCAGTTCTGCCCTGGCCAGCCCTGGTACCTGGTATAACTGACCAGGACTTGCTCCGTCTGAGGAGCTGGGCAGCGTCCCGGCCGCGGCCACGCACTCTTACGGCGTCATCTCCTGAGCCAACTCCCCGGCGGAGCGCGGCCGTGTCGTGAAGGCTCCGAGGCCGGGGGGAGGCAAGCCCGCCACGCCCCCCATGGGAGGTTCCCTCCCTGTCCGGAGTGAGCGGGCCTGGCTTCTGGATGGAAGTTAATGCGGACGCAATCGCCTCCCCGAGCCGCCGCGGCCAGTCTTCCTGCTCCGTCAGACACGGCCTGGCCGGGGCCGGCTCCCCGCCCCGGGCCGGAGGGGGTGCTGCCTTGGGAGCTGGGGAGGGCGCACGTCCCCCCCCTTCTCCCCCTTTCCCCTGCGGCTCAGCCAACTTATCAGGGGGCGGAGGGGGGGGGCAAGCGGCCCCCACCCCCTCCTTCTTTATGGGCAAGTCCGGGGCAGCCTCCCCCTCCCCCGGCCCCCCTTTCTCAGGCTGCTTGGCGGGACTTTCATGGGGCGGAGGGGAGGTGGAGGCCGCCTCCGTCCCCTCCTTTTTTATGGGCAAATACCCATGTATAGCCGCCTCCCCCCCTCCCGTCGGAGAGACCGGAGGGGACAAGGCGGGGAAGGACGGGGGTGTCACCCACCCGGCAGTGGCCGGGGTCGTCTGGGCTACCCATGAGGGGTGCCATGGCCAGGGCCACGCCCCGGCCCCCTCCTGTATCGGCGCCTGTGCCGGTGCCCATGGCGGCGGCTGTGGGGCCGGGGGTGCAGACGGGACGGTCGCCGGGGCCCCCGCCGGCATCGCTCCTGGCTGGGAAGGCGGCAGAGGAGGAGGGGGAGGAGGTACTGGGGCCGCAAAGGGCCCTAGCCTCAAGGCAGGGGCTATTAAATCTGTTTCCTCCTCCTCTCTACCCCTCGCTGGGTTTATTGTAGGCTTTTTATCTTTTTTCTTTAAAAGCATTATACGCTGCTGTTTGGGTTCTTTTATCATGGATGCAGCTAAGAAGAGCTTGGCATACTCTAGTTCAAGAAAACAGCGATCTTTTCGAAGACATGATATTAGACTCAGTATCAATTTTCTGTCCAAACTCCCAAATTCATGCCAAGTTTGATTGCTATCTAATTCATAAGCTGGCCATATTTTCCTAGAAAACCGAATTAATTCTGGTTTTGTAAAGAATTTATCCTTGCCCGTCAATTCTTCCCAGTTCTCTAACACAAAATTCAGGGGAGAGCTAGGAGGTATTTCCTTTCTAATACGAGAGATATTACAACCCATGATTTTATGCTTCTAAGCAGAAAATTCACAGAAATAAAGCAAAGTGATCTAAAACACTATAAAGCAAAAAGAGAAAACTAGAAAAAGTAGGATTCGAACCCAAAACCCCGGGAATTCAAACTGTGGCTTGATGTATGCACCAAGCCTCTGCGCCACCTGGCTGTGTGCCAAAGGGCGGTGGCTAGGCACTAGCTAGCAACGAACCAACGGAGGGAAAATTAAATTCCCTGGAACTCACCCGAGTTCCCTGGCAAGCTCTCGCGAGCTGCCAAACAAGCGAAAGGAGGAAACACCAAATGAAACCTCCCCGGACTCTTCCGAGTCCCTAAACAAACTGTAAGAGATCTCTAACGGAATTCTAACAGAATACCACCTTTATCCAGTTACTCACGTGCCTCTGTGCTGGGTCTGGAGAATTTCCTGGGCTCTTGGAGCTTCTCTTCTGCCTCCCGGACTGCAGCAACTGCCCCCCCCCCGGGTGCCGGCAGTGGGGGGGAGCTGAGCTGGACCTTCCCAAGTCCCAGAGGATTTTCGGAAGCCTCGTTGTCCCATCTGGGGTGCCAAAGAACTGATGCCTTCTCCAGCCGCCTAGAAACAGAGACTAGACAAGAGTAAGGGAATAAAGATAGGTATTTATTTGAAGGGCCTTCAAGGTACACCCTGGGGGAGCCGAAGGCTGCTTCCATAAAAAATGGACCCCAAGATGGACGACAGGTCACGAGTTCTTCACACCTTTATAGGTTTGGTTCATTTGCATACCATGGTTAATTCTCCAATTAAAGCCCCAGTTCAATGATGTAATTCCCCTCAGCTTGCTCCCCCCTTAGAGGCTTTTGTTTACACATTTTGGGCCTAGAAGAGCCTGGCTGTCCTTGAAGGCAAAGCCTGGAGAGGCTTTGTTATGTCTATCTTGCACGAGAGAGCAGAAATTACAGGCTACAAGGAGCTTAGAGTTACACTCTAAGCAGCACAGAATTTGAAAAATACAAAAGTTAAAAACGTAAGGCATCAATGGCAGTAAGACTTAAATTTCCAGTGAGGAGTGAGTCATTCATCTTCTGGTTGAAATCAGCTCTAGTGAATGCAAGTCTTGTCTTCAGCAGACTGTGAGAAACTTTGACCTGCTTGAAGTGACTTTTAATTTCAGAGTCAAAATGGTTAAGAGCTAGTTCTTTGGAGTTACTGGGTTTGTTCTGCATCTCTCTACAGGAAAAACCATTTCTTGGAATATTTTTTTCTGCCTTTAGGAGTACCTAATGTAAGGATCCCTTCATGGAAAGAAGGTTCTGAACTCTGAATGGTTCACTGGGCAGGAGTGAACACCTATTTCATTTAGCATGCTGTGTTATCCAAGCCCCTAACATTACAGTCCATTGACTGTGTTGATCTTTGATGCACTGTGTACCACACATTTTTGTGGCTCATGAACTAATTACTTGGCATGTACTGTAGAAATGCAAAGGGAGAAATTATTCCAGGAAAGTATTACCTGGAAACAGTAGTGAGATTTAAGCTGAAAACTACAAGATAAAACAGAAATCTGTTTTAATTTTGGATCTAGAGTCAGAGGGAAATACTGCTGACACCATCTGGCCTTCAACGTTCAAATTCTATGAATAAAGCATTGTATTAAATTCCTACCTCATTAAATCAGCTGTTTAGCTCCGTTGTGTTCTGCTGCTGCAGCTCTGATCTGCATTTACAGTGTTGTCTGTAATACCTTGTAAGGCAAACAAAATGCCTGAACTATGAGGTATAATGTAATGCAAAAGTCGGGCCAACTACATTCTTGTCTAGTTTACATTCCTTACTGAATACTTGTTGAGCAGCATATTTTTATTAATGTGGTGGAGAGTTGCAAGGAGCAATCAGCTTTACCAAAAATTCAGAAAAACAGTCAAAATATCTCTGCAGTTTCACAAGAAGAATTTCCTTGTCAACACCATTCAGGAGCCATTAACCTTAGGAGCATGAAAAAAAAAACAAAAACAAAAACAAAATAACCAAGTCTAAGAATAGGGCTATATCTTTGAAACAGAAAGTTGTTGTTGAAAGGCCTTAGATTGGCATCACTGGAGATTTTGACAGATGATTAAGACAAATACCATCTGGACAAGCAACAGCAAAGTGCCCCCAATATGCTATTGTCTATCAGTCCTGGCCTTTAAACACCAGCTGTGACTGTCAAGATAGGATGGGTTCTGTCACAGGCCCTCTTATTCCCCTTTAAAAGGACAAGATGCTTGGCAGTAACTAGGCTCTCCAGAAAAAAATGTTAAAAGGACTGTTCTCTTCTCAAACTTTTCCTTTAAATGTGTCTCTTGATTCCTGCCTGCAATGAACTTGGTTAACTAAGCAGCTGGCATATTGTGTGTAGTGCTTATTATACTGATCACTAGCATTTCAGCCCTCATTGTGGAGATCCTACTTTTGTATCTCATTTTACACTTTGAATTTAACTATAGCAGGGTATTTTTGTTCTCTTCTTGCAGTGCATGGCAAAAGAGTGGGGCATCAGTGTGCAGAAAGAAATGAACAGGAACACATGAATAAGATCATTTTATACAAACTAACAAAGCACCAAGTCCATTGCACTGTTCATATAAAATGCTCCAAGATTGGAGAGGATAAGAGAGGAACAGTTCTGTTCTTTTCCTAAATATTGTTCTTTCTCTATTTGCAAAATGTTGCCTAAAGGGAAGGGTGTTTGGAGACAAAAGTTTGAGCTGGTGAGACACAGGTGGAAAACTATAAACTTTCCAGTGGATCCCTCTAAAGCATTCATTTTATTTTCTTCTGTTGCTGCAGAAAGGAAACTGGAGTCAGTGACCCAGCTGATCGCCTCCAGTAACTTGTCATTGCTCCCAAAATTTGGAGTCATTACATAGATGTGAAGGTCTCTGTGCACTGAGGAATGCCCTTTGGATGTCAATGTCAATGTCAAAATTAAAAGGACAACAGGGGTTACCATTTCCACTTTTTTTTGTATTTCACTGCCCTTCTAGTTATTGCGAAATCAGAATTGTCAGGCTGATTTTCATTCATGGAGCTCATCTAGACAATCTTCTTGGCTCTGCAAAGCAGCAAATTTTATCATTAGTTATTTCCTAAAATACCTTCAACCTCTTTTTCAGTCAAGAAATACAAATAGAATACAATGCAAAATAAAAGCAAACTTCCTAGAAGTTTTTCAAGAGGTGTTGCCTCTTTATTTGGTTATTAAAGAGCATTTTTGTTTGCTTGCAAAAGCAAAGGAATACATTTGCCAGTCCCTTGACACCTCTCTGCAAGTGTATGCGCCTGATATGAATTCTGCCACAAGCCGGTGGGAAAAATTTTTGTTGGTGCCCATTGTGAAAAGATTGGCAGCATATCCATGTTTATATCCCACTATGAGTCTCTTGAGCTCCTTATCTTTCTCAAGTGTTAGCACTCATCTTAGGCAAATCCTACATCCTTCCACAGACCTACTCCTAACTTGGGTCAAGTCACTTGGGGCCAGATCTAGTGTGGGCGTGCAGAGCACAATGTCATGCTATGTGGTTATGTTTAATCCAGTATCCCCTCTCTGACTACTGCTGCTAGGAGAGCAAGGTGCAAAATGCCATGTTTAACTGGAATTTGCTTTTCCCTGCCCCTTTCTGCTGGTAGTGGCAATGGTGCAAGAAGACAAAAAGTAAGGGGAAAAATAGAGCGAGAAGATCAGAGAAATAAGTCAATAAATAAATAGATTTTGGAGATACAGAAATCCACCAAAGGCCTTTCAGTAGAATTGAGGCTGAAGAAATAAAACAGAGCAGAAAGGAAAATTACAAAATCAAGTAGTGGAGAGGAAACATTAAAGAATAACAATGCTTATTGCATTCTTTGTTGTGTATACCTATTAAAAATTAATCTGTTTGAATGAAGATGCCTCAAAACCATATAGTCCATATATCTGCTTACTCTGCAGCTATAATCTCATGCCTCAGCCTGGGCTTTAACCCAGCTATATTCTGAACCCAGCATTTTATCGCAATTAAATCACAAAATGTACATCTACCTGGCTAGCTATTATGAGCACTCTAAGTATGAAGGTTCTTTGTATTTTCACCTGAAGACAAACAAATTGAAACCTAAACAATTCTTGCCTCCTATTTTTTGAACTGAAAGAGATCAACAGAATTGCTAACAGGGTTGATACCTGTTTTAGAGGTTGGTCAACAACTGACCATTCCAGAAACACCTTTAATAGTCTGTTCACACAGCATCTGAGTATCTGAGCTCCCCCCCACCTTGTCCCTTTGGCCATTCTGCAAGGGGATAGAAAAGGGGATGGAAATGACATCCCCAAATATTGGTCAGGTTTTATACTTAAAGTCAGTAATCACTGAGCACAGGGACAATCAACAGGTTTTGCCTCTTACCCAGGATAAATATGCCGTAAAGGTACAATTACTGATGCCAGGAATCATGCTTTGTGAACCTCCAACTGAAGTTCAGAGATTGTGAGCAGAAAAAAAAATGCGCAAAAAGATTTAAGGTGGTAATTTAGTATGGATTTCCTCATTGTGAAAAAATCCTTGCTGTCATAGAACTGTATTGGATCTTGAACATTTCTTCCACTTAGTTCATTTTTATTGTATTAATGAAATTATGACTTTCTAAAGTAAAGTAAAATCAGATTTGATAACTCCCACACAGAGAAGAATAAACTGAAAGTCAGCATGTTAAAAGTGTTATAATTTGCATTCATATGGTGCCTGTTACCAAAGAATCTCAAAATATTTTTAAAATGGGTATTATTCATCTTTTCAGAGCAGAAAGCAAAAAAAGAAACACAATCATGAAGATTAGCATTTTTCATCTTGGATATAAATATTGGATACAAAAACCATGACCCAGCATTCAGAATATCTGAATACCTACAACTGCTAGTAGTTCTGAAAATAAGACTGTAAGTGATTTTCAAATCAACAAAAGTGTACTGTGTTTGTGTGGCAAGGTTCTGGTAGGTGGGGGGGCTGCAGGGTTGGCTTCTCTGGGAAGCTGCCAGAAGCTTCCCCTATATCTGATGGAGTCAATACCATGAGGCTCCAAGACAGACTCACAACTGGCCAAGGTCAAATCCATCAGTAATGACAGTAACAATTCTGGGATAACAGATTTGAGAAGCGGAAATGTTGCTGCATAGGAGTAATTGCAGCCAGAGGGAAAAGTGAGAACACGTGAGAGCAACAGCCCTGCAGACTCCAAGGTCAGAGATGAAGGAGGGGGAGGAGGTGCTCCAGGCACCAGAGCAGAGATTCCCCTGCCCATGGTGAAGACCATGTTTAGGCAGCTCTGCCCCTGCAGCCCATGGAAGGCCTCTTGCCAGAGCAGGTGAATGCCCAAAGAAGTCTGTGACCCCATAGGAAGCTCACGCTGGAGCACCTTTGCTGTCAGGACTTGTGACTCTTCTGGGGACCAGCACTGGAACAGTCTGCTCCTGAGGGACACATGGAAGGGGTCTACCCAGGAGCAGTTCATGAAGATCTGCGGCTCGTGGGAAGGACTCGAGTTGGAGAAGTTCATGGAGCACTATCTCCCATGGGAGAGGCCCCACATGGGAGCATGGAACAGTGTGAGTTCTCTGCCTGAGGAGGAAGCAGTGGCACAGATATTGTGATATTTTAAGGCATCAAACTGACCACAGACCCCATTCCCCATCCCACTGTGTTGCTGTGGGGGAAGGAGAGAGAGAAAATGGGAAGCTAAGCCTCAGAAGAAAGGAGGGCTGGAGGGAAGGTGTTTTTACAATTTGGTTTGATTTTTCATTACCCTACTCTGATCTGGCTGACAATAAATTAAACTAATTTCCCAACACTGAGTCTGCTTTGCCAGCAACAGTAACTGGTGTGGTCTCTCCCTGTTCTTGTATTGGTCCACAAGCCTTTCATTATATTTTCTCTCCTCTGTCCAGCTGAGGAGGGAAATGACAGGCTTTGGTGAGAGCCTGGCATCCAGCCAGGGTCAACACCACAGAAAAAAGAATTACTAATATTAACTACTTTCTATTTAAGTAAGCTCTTATTAAAGATTTTAATTGCTTAGGACTACAGCTGGTTTAAAAATGGAAGTTATTTTCATGAAGTATTTTGATGTCTTGAGTTTGTGTTCATTCCTAAGTACTTGAAACAAATTGATTTTTACTTCATTTCTCTATTTATTGAGCAATAGTTTGCAAGTCAATGATTAATATTGTTTTTCATTTGGCTTTCAGATAAACCAAAAGTATTATTAGGATTATTAGGAGGGTTATTTTAAAAATTATAAATTATTCAGAGCAACCCCCTCCCCCATTACCAGCAGTTACTTGCTGGCCAGAGGTGAGTCAATCTACTTTCCCACAGTAGCTTTTCAGGCATGATAGAGCACAGCCCATTGGCAGCTTCCAGGCATATCTACGAAATCTCACTGATATCTAAAATTACATACCTAGGTGTGCTCATAAATTCTACAGTGGTTATTGAATTTTAGGCTCAAGAAAAGGATGTCACCCATTCTGCTCAGGTCCCTCAGGAAAAGCCAAAAGTTCTGCAAGCATCTAATCAGAAAGGAAGTGGTTGGACAGGATGGGTAAGGGATTGAGGAAGGAATTCACTCCACACCCCAAGATCCAATGCTGCAGCAGATGATCTAACCTCACCCAGGAGAGGATGGGACAACCTTTTGTCAGGCTGATACAGCTTTCCAGCAGAATCACAGAATATCTGAAGTTGGAAGGGACCCATAAGTATCATCAAGTCCACCTCTCTGCTTCTTGCAGGACTAACTAAAATTAACCATATGACTAAGAGCATCATTCAGATTCTCACTGAGCTCTTGTCAGGCTTCACGCTGTGACCACTTCCCTGGGGAACCGGTTCCACTGACCAACCACCCTCTTCATGAAGAACTTTTTCTAATGTCCAGTCTGGACTTCCCTTGGCATAACTTCAGTCTGTTTCCTCCCCAGAGAGAAGGGATCAGCATCCTCATCTCTGCTCCCCCATCCACCTTTTGGAAGATGTAGGCTGTGATGAGGGCACCCCCAAGCCTTGTCTCCTCAAGATGAACAAACAAAGTAAGCTCAACCACTCTTCATAAATCTTCATAAATCTTGCTTTCATCATCTTGGTTGCCATCCTCTGGACACACCCTAACTGTTTGGTGTCCTTCCTATGTTGAGGCAGCCTAAACTACACACGGTATCAAAGGTGGGGCTGCACCAATGCAGTGTGAAGTACTGATATTTGAATTTGTTAAAGTGCAGACCAGTCGCCTGCAGCTTGGCTAAAATGCTGAGGTATTTATCATAAAATCATAGAATAGTCTGGGTTGGAAGGGACCTTAAAGATCGTCTATTTCCAAGCCCTCTGTCATGGACAGAGATACCTTCCACTAACCAGACTGCTCAGAGCCCTGTCCAATCTGGCCTTGAACATCTTCAAGGGGTGGGGCATCCACAATTTCCATGGGCAACCTGTTCCAGTGCCTCACCACTCTCACAATAAAAAATTTCTTCCTAATATCGAATCTGAACCTGCCCTCTCTTAGTTTGAACCCATTCCCCCTTGTCCTGTCACTATATGCTTTTGTAAATAGTCTTTCTATCTTTCCTGTAGGCTCCCTCCAGTACTGGAAGGCTGCAACTAGGTCACCCCAAAGCCTTCTCTTTTCCAGGGTGAACAACCACAAGTCTCTTAGCCTTTCCCCATAGGAGAGGTGTTCCATCCCTCCAGTCAACTTTTATGGCCCTTCTCTGGACCCTTAAAGTTGATGAATCTAGAGATGCAAGTTCGAATGAACTTAGGTCTTTATTTTCTTTCCCAGAAATATTGTCTGAAAAATGGGGATACAGAGTGCAGTTGATGGAATGTCTCTTCAAAAAAGGCCACACAGCTCTGTCCAGTGTTTTGCCACAAAAAAAAAAAAAAACACGACAAACCAACAAACAAAACAAAACAAAACAAAAACCACCAAACAAAAAAACCCCCACAAAAAAACCCAAAAAATCCAGCTAGTCTGGGAAGATTTTGTTTGGTTTAATCCAAGTAAGCAGCTCAGCCCCACACAGCTGCTTGCTTACTGCTTACTCCCCTCAGTGAAATGGGCAACAGAATTGGAAAGCTAAAAGTGGAAAAATGGGTTGAGATAGACTCATCTTTAATAGGTAAAGTAAAATCTGTGTGTACAAGCAAAGCATACCAAGGAATTCATTTACCACTTTCCAAAGTATTCCGTTGTCGCCCTGGTTTTCACAGTGCTCCATGTTTTTACTTTTGTAGTAGAAGTTCTCATGCTCTTTCTATAAACATAGCTCTTGTTTTCTAACCGGCTAAGAATGTTTACTGAACTTTTACATTGTTGATCATTCCTTTCTCCAAGGCGGAGAAAGGTGATAGACTGTGTTCCTATCCTGTAAAATGCTAGAGGTGTTAACCTCATCTACCAATGTATGATTGTTTTAGAAGAGGTATAAAAGTGTGATAATAAAGGTGGGCAGGCCCTTTTTGGCGCTGCTCCGTGGCCCTTTTCGCTCTGCTCGGTGGACCTGCTGCCTAACCTGCTGTTTGAATCTGCGTGTTCGTGTCCCGACACTGCGGCATTCCGTCATCTCCAGGAAAGCAGGACTCCATCCTATGGGACAGTTTCTTGGGAAGACAAATGCTGTAACTCTGGACGTTCTCCATTTCCTCCTTCTTTCCTGTTTTTTTATTGCTGAGTGCAATGTCACATGGTATGGGATATCCCTTTGGTCGTCAGGGGTCAGTGGTTCTGGTTGGATCCTCTCCCAGCCTCTTCTGCACCCAAGTCCACTCACTGGGAGAGCAGCATGAGAAAACCTTGAGGCTGTGACACTGCTCTGCAGGAGCTAAACTGAGGGGGTGTTATCACCACCATTTTGGCCAGAAATCCAGAAGATAGCGCCATACAAGTCTCTATGGAGACTGGTTTTTCCCAGTCAAAATCAATACAATTCCCCACACAAACAAGCAGAGGCATTCCTGTGCCTCTCAGGTCACCCACCTCTCTATTTGCTTTCATGGGGACTTTCGGTTCATCCTTTAGGAAGACCTATGCTGCTTTCTCTGTTTCTAGTTGCAGAAAAAGACCCCTTTACATTTCAAACACATCTTCAACCAAGTTAGTGTGATTATCTTTCTACACAAAATCACAGCTGAACCTTCCTTATCTTTTTAGCACTAGTTTATTCGCCATCAACTTCTATTGCTATAATTCTTTATCATAGTCTACATGGCAGAATATGTCTATTAATATGTCAGTTTGGGGTGAGGCAGCTCAAGGAGGAGGGAAATAGTCTTCAAACTGAGAGCGAAGGCAGAAGTGTAGATGGCAAAGATGTTAAAAAGTAGCCTTGTCATTAAAAGTGGCAGCAAGGTGCTGAAGAGAAGCCTGTTCAGACTACATGTTGGTAAAACTCATGCTGAGGGAAGAAATGGAAACATCTAACATCTGTCACCCACCCTGTTGCAAGGACCTTTGCAGTTTGCAAGATTTGGAGAAATTCAGTTTTCAAGAATGTTGCCTTGAGTCAACCTTAATTTTACTGACCAAGAAGATTTGCATTTGTCTCATGCACAGGGCAGATGGGAGGAAGGGAAGGGAAGGGAAGGGAAGGGAAGGGAAGGGAAGGGAAGGGAAGGGAAGGGAAGGGAAGGGAAGGGAAGGGAAGGGAAGGGAAGGGAGGGAAGGGAAGGGAAGGGAAGGGAAGGGAAGGGAAGGGAAGGGAAGGGAAGGGAAGGGAAGGGAAGGGAAGGGAAGGGAAGGGAAGGGAAGATTAAAAAAAAAGAAAGAAACCTTCTTTGTTTTGATTTCTTGATTTAACGCTTCCTTAGCTTATCAGCTTGGAAATGCAGAGTTTACCCACAGCCAATTCCCATCTGGTTCCTCAACATGTTTTTTTGCAAGCAATAGGTCCATTAGTACTGCTAGGGATTTTTGCCTTTTTCTTTTTGTTTTTCCCTATTGCCAGTCATTTCTACTAGTCTTAAGTGAAATGTTCCAGCTCAGAAACAACTCCCAGTAGGCAATTTCTGCCCAGGCATGACCTCAGAACTGAGTGCTGTCATCATTGAAGACATGCAAACACTGAAGCTCTCTGGCACCAGTCTTTCAAAAGGAAACGTCTTGTATATGGGACTGTGACAAAGATCACATATAAGTCAATGTGGCAACAGGTACTTAAAAAGCCAATAACAGTTTGGTTTCTGCCTGAAGCTTCTCAGTCATTCTCAGATGCCAGAAATTTAATCTTCTGCTTCAGTGTAATTACACATATTCTTCTAGAATTCACATATTTCAGCTATGGTCAGAGCAAACTCAATGACAATATCAAGTCATTTTAGTAAAAATTCCAGTATATTTTTAAAGCCAAGGGATGCCTCCTGTTTCAGTTTGATCCTGGCAGAAAAATAAGCAGGAGAACATGATGTTACAGTTCGACTTTCCCCCTACTGAGCCAAACTGATAAAGATATTAAGGTGTCACTAGTGTTATCTGTCTGAAAAAATATTCAAAAGCAATGCTGACAGACGAATTTGCAAGTCTGTTGCCCAGATATTAAATAGTCTGTATAGCATAGGATAGTCTTGTCACAAAGATCTTTATTTGCTGCTCAGTCAGTTCAGCTTCTTCCTCCTCCAGCTGTTCATCAGAAATTGAAACTGTGGCTATCAAGTCCAGAAAGATGTCTCAAGGCAAACTGGTCAGGTTTATGATCAAAGGCTAATGAAAAGGTTAGTAATCTGTGCCGAGGACAGCTGGAAAACTCACCCTGGAGACAAAACTGTGACCAGCTTGAATGCACAAGCTATCTTTTTGCTAACAGTGAAAATTAAAAATGTAGGATAAAGAAATTTGCAAAGATGGAAAGACATGGTTGTGTCTAGGTTTCACTGCATTCGCTTCTTCTTCTCATACATAATAATGGAACTTTGTTAGCCCCTGAGAAATAACAGCACCGGTGTTTCTTACCAGCTGAGATGAAGGGCAAGGGCAGAATAAGGAATCTGTAACAAGTTTGCTAAGACACTCCTGTACAAAGCTAGTTTCACTAGTTTAAATCTCACTTTAATGTTTTAATAAAACCTAAGAGCTGCTGTGAACTGCTTACTGTCTATTTTGTGCAAACAGCAGGTAGTGGATGAAGAATCCTGTACTTAAAGGGCAAAATTTGCTGATTTTTTTAATATAGCACTGGTTTAACCCTGTTCAGTTCTCATCATTTCCTCACAGACCTTTTGTTCAACCACAGACACCTCCTTTTATTTCTGGGCTACTCCCTAACTGTGGCTGATGACTAACATTCCCCCTCCCTGAGAGCTGTGATGAGAAGACTACACTGGATGCTGTCGTGGCAGATTGATTTTATTTGACTGTTTTGGGGTTTTTTTTCCTTCCATTTCTTGATGCATTAGTGACAATATCACAACGTCAGAACTGTAGGAGAATATCATCTCAGATTCAGCTTTCAGATTCTCATAGCAGTCTCCAGAAACTCTATAAATCTTTCCCTGATTAACATTTGTCAGTTATTGATCATCAAATCCCTTAAAGCAGAAAGCTTGTTCTTAAAACCAATGCCAAAAAGCTGACTTAAAATAAAGTAGAAAAATAAAAATTGTTACCCTACTGAGTTTTATTTTACTTGATACAAGGATTAAATCCAAGTTAACAATTATGTTGCAGTGGTTAAATAGCCATGATATCACCGACGGAGAAAAAAAAATCTGTCTGAGAGCAGAAAGATTAATCAAAAATGCATAATATAATTTTTAAAAGCACAAAATATAGGAATAGGAAGGGTTAAAAGAGTGCTAAAAGAAACTTGAATTTGCCATTAGAATGAGGCACATGAGGGAACGGGGAAAAAGACTAAAATGAACTATGAAAGAAATAAGGGAACATGGAGGAAATACATATCTAAATCACAAAAAGAAAACATTTGTGTACCACTTCTGGCACTTCGTACACTAGAAAAACAAGAATGAATTTAAGCCAGCTTAGGAATTCCTTATTTACATCAGAAAGCAAGGGCAGCAGTTCTATTTGTTTCAGAACTGTGATATGAAAAAATGCTTTTCTTTTTATATATGTTTTATCTTTCAGAGTATTCACTTGATAGTTGCTCATTGTTGTAAAGTGTGAAGTAAGTAATGAGATTTATAGTATTTAAAATGATAATGAAATCAGCAAGTTCCCAATCTACCATATAATGGCTTTACTCTGGTAAACTTTCTTTCCTGTTAAGATATATCTATTTGCAAAAAAAAATAAAAAGTAGAGAAATTAATTTGGCTGATGCTTTTAATGTATGAATGCATAACTTGCTTTAATATTTCTAAAACAACTTCTGAAAACAATTTTTTTTCAGTGAGTATTAGATACCTGTCCTTCTTGGACACAATACATAATACATATGTTTCATTTGTACTTTTTGTCCCAGATACAGATGGCAAATGTGGCCAATCAGCCTCCCTGTGGAAGTAGATAGATGGGATTAATCAGGTAAAAGTCCCTTCAGGAGATGTATCAGAAGAAACCCTGTCTGTCTATGGAGTATGCCCTGACAGATGTCCCAGCAACACTTTTTACTCTGAAACAGACCTAAGGAAAATATCAAGTTTCTGTCAAATTGCTCAAAGAAAATATCTCATTAAGTCAGTTTTATAATAGACTCAGAAGGGTCCACGACAACATGGTCCACATAAGATTCCGTGGAGACTTAAACTGCTCTATCTTTTAAACAAATTTGGACCATTTATCAGATAAATGCTTGCTTGCTATGGTACTGGTGTTTCTTGTTCACTACTGTAAAGTTCAAAACCAGATTTGTAATATTGTCAAGCTACAAAAAAATTCAGGTGAGGTGGTGTGACATACACTTTCCCAGAATGAAATATTTTCACATTTATATGTTTGTGCTCTTTCACACTTTCTAGAGTACTCTATCCCTGTTCTGTTACAAAATTTTATGGAGATTTACATGCCCAAACAAAGTGTTTTGAGGTCAAGTAACAAAGTAGCTATTCAATGCTTAATGGTTGTGTTTAGGTTAAGTTATAAGTGGCTAATGAGTTATGTTCACTGAATTGTTGGATAGTGGGACTTTCATTACACTTCAGAAACTCTCTAACTTAATGTAATTGCTGTAGATGCTGAGGTGGAAAGAAACTTGCATAAACATTTTAACTAGCTTCCCAAAAATTGGCTTGCTTCCTCAGTTGCTGTCTTGCACAGCTTCATGTGTTATACACTTGTCTGGTGAACAAGCTTCGTTAAGTTCCACATTCCTCACTTCATCTACTGTATTACATGCATTAACAGTTCCACAAAGCTCTGTATATTTTATCTGCCAGTGTGTTAAGTTTAGATTATGTTACAGTTTAAAAATTTTGCTAGTCAGAATGAGGCTTTATAAAACTCAATTGAGATTTAGTATCCAATGATCTCTCAAATGCAGGACAAATTATATGGACATCTTCCAAAAATACCGATTTTAATATGCTTTTTTACTGCTCAGAAGGACATTTTTACTGATTTGTGTTTTCAGCACTGTCTGGAATAGAAAGTTGTATTTTTTTTAGGAGTGAAACCTAAGCATTTCCCACTTCCTACAGATTTGTGAGACCCAGGGGCATAGAGTAGGGAGGCACTTGTTTTGTTTATTACATGGCAGAAAATGGAAAGGGAGAATAAGCTAACACTTGCTTGAAGTGCCAAAAAATGCCATACATTCTTTGTTGACTTGTTGGCACACTGTTCGCTGAGTTATTGAAGTCGTCCTCAACATACAAAAAAACAACTGGTGATTCACCAGAACAAGAGGCCTGCTCCCTAGTACTATTTTTCCAAGTAAAGCTCTAAGAAATTAGTCCAATAAGTTGCTCTGAATCGTTCCTTTTCTTTGACATATTTTCACAACCCCTCCCCTGTAAGAAGATACCGGATGTCACCTTGCAAAATGTAGTCACTCTCAAGCCACTGTTTGTAAATTTGCTCTTGTTCTGTACCATGATGCACAGGTCATCTCCTGCATGGCTACCTGTTCTTTGGCTGACTAGACATGTCCAGTTGTGTGGTCAAAGTACCAGTTTGTGTGTTTGCATCTGTGTCTCCTCTCATGTGTCATCACTGCACAGCAGTGTAATATCTTTATTGACTTTATCTTTAGATCAGATGGTGGCTATGCCATTAATGCCTCCACTGTGATAGTATAAACTTTCCAAGGTAAGAAGATGCATATGACTGATTAAGGGATAGTTTGATTTGGTCAAAGATCATGACTGGAAATCTACACACACACTGCAGCTTCTGGATATGTATACACAGACACTTTTTTAATATATTCACAAATCATATTCACAACTACAGTTTCCCACAGTTTGAAATGCTGGCTCCTTGAAATCAGAGGGAATTTTGTCTTTGTCTTTAATGAATATTTGGAATGAAATCTTGGTCCAAAGTCCATTTTAATAGGCTTAAACACATGCTTAAGTATTTTGCTGAGTCAAAGCCATACATTATGTATACAAAGAACGTTTCAAACAACGGTTAAAATGGTTTTACTGATCAGTTTATATATATATAAAATACAGTTAAGTACTATTCATTTTAATCTTTAATGGCTAAATCTTTATGGAAGGCATAAAGAAATTAACAGGAGAGTTTCCCAACAACATGAGGTTCCGATTTTAACAAGTCAGACATTAAACAACAACAGACATATGTTGTGGACCTGTGCATGCACATAATAACCCTGATTTCTTTTTTAAGAACCTTTATGGTTTATCTCAAGCTATTAAATATTATGAAAATGAACCATATACATAAGTTAAATGCCAAGGGACATTTGATTGTAGTGCATAATATTATAATACCATTTCTAAAAGCAACACAGAGCAAAAAAGCAACACTTATTAAAAAGTTATCCAATTGCAAGTACATTAAGTTACTTCATACTTAATTACAAGTAAGAGGAAACAAAGTGACTCAACATTGAAATTAATATTAAGGGGTCACACACATGAGAGAAGAGGAAGAAGAAATACTTTGTTTTATGCAGGTATTTAGTGTCCAAAAAAACTGCAGCTCATTTGTAATAGTTTTTCTTACTGGTATTTGTAAGAGCAGTAAACCAGAAGTACCAGCTCCTAGCCCTAGAAACTCTGCCTTACAACTTTTAAAATAGATTAAAATATTCTGGCAAACTCATGATGTATTTAAGCATTAACTCATCCAGACAGCAAATACCTGACCTCTCGGTTTGTTAACTAATTGTCAGGTCAAATCAACTGCCAGAATTAAGAATATTTAATACTTTAGCGTGCAAATCAGCATTGTCCACACTAGTGATAATAATCTCCTTATGTAAAACCTTCCTCGATATTTCACCAGTAATGGTTGAACAGCCTCATTTATGCATCAACTCTTTTAGAAAATGTGCCCTAACAGGTCCCAAGGCGCATATACAAAAAGCAATAACTTGCACAGAAATAATGCCCTACAGTATAATAATATACATGCACAGGAAAAAATTTATGGTATGTGAAAATCGCTCAAACACTAAAATGAATACTGATGCAGAATTTTTTTTCAGATACAGGTTTATGCACTGAAGATCTACTCACCTAATATGACTAAGAATTCGGAGTACACCCTGTAGGGAACATCTAAAGAGAGTAGATCCTAAATCAGACAGATAAAAAAAAGTTCTGTCCCAGTTAATGTTTTCCACACATGCTTGCTAGGAAGTTATGTGACACACTAGCAGGGAATACTCCATAGGGCCCAAGGTTTTGCCTATGCAGATATGCGATATGGTGGAATGAGCAGTGGAATAATTTTTCCACATGGAAATGTCTTACTGGTTGCCAATTTTTATTTTTTGCCCCATTCCTTAACCTCACTTTTTACATCACTTGATGGCTTAGAAATTTTGTATTGTTCACTTCAGTGATAGACATTTATTACAAAATATTTCCATTTCTGGGAAAAAAGCAGGATTATTACAAGGGGAAAATTGAAAATGCAGCACTTCATTTTCCATCTGCAGTAGCCTTTGAGGGTCGGGCATCCTAGCATTGCTGGCCCAGCAGTCAAAATTGAAAACACCACTTTCAGCTGTCATGAGGTTTGCTGCTCTTTTCAAAGTAGAAGCCAAATGCACCAAGACAGGTAACTGTACCATCACTGCAAGACTACAAACTTTCATTTCAGACATATAGTAATCATAAAATAATATATGTAAAATTAAAACCACACTCATTCCCAACTAGAAGCCTTTCTAGGCTTTCTACCTGTCATATGAATACCTTTCCCTTTTACTGATCAATAGTGTGAGTTGTGGCCCGCGCCCTCTACTCTCAACATTGTAGATGTTACATCAGAACCTAGTCCTGTTTTTTGGCCTCTCTTTTGTCTTATTTTGTAAACATTTCTGAGTGAATGATCCATACTTTGGAATGCTATGTCAAACTCTTATTTGAGTGGATAAATGATAATATCAGATAATGTTCCTTGTCACACAGATGGCTTCAATTTTATTTTATTTCAAAAGGCGGTTTCACAGAAGTTTTCTGCTTACGCTTCAGAAAAATTATGCTGTTTTTCCTCTTATGCTTTTCTTTGTGGACTTTTTGTGTAGATTTTGAAAACAAAACAAAGTGTAAGTTAAAAATATTAAATATAAGAAATAAAAAAGAAAAATTCTGAAAGGATTAGTAGATATACATGCTAATTAATGTTATATGCATACATGTGATTTGTCATTTAATATTTATCCATATTATATATAAAAGTGTTCCTTGAAAGAAAATTTGAAATTACTAAAATTACTGGGGTGTTTTGTGGTTTTTTTATTTCACAAATATAGACATGTTACTTCTGCCCTGTAGAGACAGAGAATCTGCTATGGATTGTGCAGGACTCTAGGGGAATAAGGTATTTGGAGCAAGGTTTTTAAATTCATCCTAGTCCAGCTCCTAATCTACTAAAGCAGTGTTTCATTTGTCCTACTCATCTCTAGATTGAATTTGCTATTTGGGATCTACAAGTAGTAGAGCATTACATTATTCTAACATTAGAGACAGCAATTTCAGGAGACCTATTTTTTCAACTGATGCTTCTCTTCACACCTTTGTAGAATTAGGCTCATAGGTTCTCTTAATTTTATGAAGCTATGGGATCCACCAGGATCAGCTGCCAGACTAGAGGCAACACTAATTTTCAGAGCTTTTAGTGCAAGCAATAACCCAACAGATGAAAACGTATTGATTTCTAGAGTAAATGGTGCCTGCATACAGGCAATACAGAGTATCAGCTAGTAGGCTGGATTTCAAATGGTCTCCAGATTGTGCTGGTATACCATTCTGAGAGAAGTGTATCAACCCTGACCTTTCCAGAGTGATAGTAATGTTCTGGGAATCCATGAATAAGGATAAATAGTATGAAGACAGCACTTGAGAACTGATTAGACTGCTAGACTCAAGAAACCAAGTGATCAGTTCACTGAACTATCCTGAGGTCTCAGCAGTATTTGAATAAACTGAACACCCTTGTTTTAGCAAAGAATTTAGGAACCTATAGTCTCCAGCTACTTAACCACAGGAGAGGATTTTAGAGGGATTCAAAACAACCCCATCTTCTCGTTGGTCTTGTGTTTGGAGAGTGTATAGAGTAAGGGCTGTGGGGCACTAGCTCTGAAGTGAATGGGACTCTGTAAATTCCATACAAAGTGATTGACTAACCTAGGGTTTAAAATTTTTGAAAAGTTGAAAGCTGTCATCTATTTTTTATTACATTAAGTGCACCAATGAATATAATTGTTTGGAAACGAAAAATACAATCACACCGGAGGGCGACAAAAAGAAAAATTAAGGAAAATGTTGTTTTCTAAAGCAGTGTTTTACTTCCAATTGCATATTTTAAGTATTAAGTGAAAACAAATGAACCCAAAGAACCAGCAGTTCCTCACTAGAAATCCCTTCCTGTCTCAATTACTCAGTTCCTCAATTCTCACCATATTTTCCTTTTTTTGGTTCTCGAAATTTTTTTCTCACCACAAAAAAGGTCTTAATTCTCAAAGTAAAAGCAGAAATTTACACAGGAAAAATTCATCCTTATATTAAAAAAACTTAATTTTTCTAAGATCGACTTCAGATATACTTTCAGACACATACCATGAACAAGATACCTCAAGAAGGGCAAGAACAAGCACCTTTCCTCCCATTTTTTGGCCACCCTCGAAAGGCAGCTTTCTCCATACAGGTGGCTTGAAGCCTTCAACATATTGCTTCTGTTATCTTTGATATGCTTAGCACAGACTCCTGTGGAGACATTTTCTTAATTATGAGTCAGAGAAGCTCTTGGAATCCCAACTGTCTCTTTTACTTTATCTAATCTGATGGGCTCATTTGTCCTAAATACTTCACTTTGCAACCCTCAGAGTCATCCTCTAGCAGTATACTATAACATGTGTCACTCTTTCCCTACTAATATCCAATTAGGCAGTCATCCATCTTTTGCTATTGCGTTCTCTAATCAGAAAGTCATATGCAGAGATGGAAAAGATCTATTTTATCCATCTCTTGTCAATGTAGATTTATTCCCTATAGTATATTTTCTAGTGTTATGTTTATTTAACTGAGATTATTACAGATTTTTCAAAATAAAGTTCAAGCCAAATTATATGAACAGCTTGGATTACACCATTTGGGAGTTATATGATCAGTAACCAATGCCAAGAGAATCAATAGACAGGAAATGACATTTAAATGTGAGCAGAGAAATAAAAGTGCCTTTTACTCTACAACCAATACAATTCCTAGAACTAAATATTAGTTAAATAGATTCTAGTGGAACTCTAATAGTTCTTTAAGAAAATTGGATCTATCTAACCCTGGCAAGGAAACAAGAGGCAAAACAGAGATGGTCATCAAAGGCCAGATGTTTTACATTATCTATAAATTTGCACCACTAAATATTTGGCTCTTTTTATAAAAGCATCAGTAACAGTGTGAAATAGCTGACCTTTTCCACAAAAAGAGGCCAGCCTTGTCCAGGGGAAGTACATACACCCATCCTCGACCCACTCAGCGGGTGTGACCAAATCCAGAAGCCTGTGCAGTTCTTGGGCAGTCACTGGAGGCTCCCAGTAATGCCAGTGAGTCCTGGCAACCATATTAGTTATTGTTAAATAGTCACATCGCAGGGATTTGGAATGAGACCACCAAACTTACTTCATGTATGTCACTCAGCAGTTGTCAGACGGCAATATTAAGTTATTCCTGGATCACAGTGACAGCTCTTCATGCTTTCCTGACATCTCTGGGCCTGTGTTCCCCAGTTATTCCTGTTCTATCTCCTCTCCCCTTGTGTGCACAAAGCACATATCACTGTATGCAAGCAAATAACAGAAGCAGCAGGAATCCAGGTCAAATGATCTCTTATCAGGGAACACAAACAGCCTTGTCAATACTGTCTCTTTTGGTGTAAAGGGGGTCACAAAACTGAGAAGAATTGCTGTCCAGAGAAGAGAAAAAGACTATAGGGAGAAACAAATAAACAGATCAAGGGTGA
Organism: Monarcha castaneiventris obscurior; assembly: GCA_026261815.1. NCBI lineage: Eukaryota > Metazoa > Chordata > Aves > Passeriformes > Monarchidae > Monarcha > Monarcha castaneiventris. The sequence goes on from JAMPIT010000327.1 coordinate 25,148,279, forward strand.
TGACACAGGCAGGTCTTCAGCTTTCTAAATACCCTAACACAAAGATGTGACTACACCAAAGCATAATTACTGGATGAAGTGCAAACATGGCATACGTGGATTTGTAGGAATTCTGCCTCTAAATTAACATGCAAGTTGATGACATTTCCACTTAGCCTTGCCTGTAGAAATAAAAGCCCTAATTAAATAATAAAAATTGATATACTAGAAGTTTAATTAAAAAATCATAGTCATGCCAACACTTTCTACTTAGATTTTTTTATAGAAGCCATGAAATAAATATGACATAAAGCCCTTAAAGAGAAACTTCATTCTCTGCTGATGAATATCATCAGCTTTACACACTGTCTTCATTTCTAATAAGGTCAAGTTGCAGTAAACAGATGAAGAAAATGTTTTACAAAAGGGAATAGGCTAAACCAACAACCTGTGTGTAAGAAATAGTCACTCTCATAACCCTCAATCTCAATGAGCACATCTCCATTAGTAAATTAAATAACTCAAGAGAACATTCACAAGAACTTGGATTCTATTGTCTAAATAGCTAAAACTGACACTGGTATGGTATTGATGCAGGAAAATTTTTCAGTCTGTGATTTCCCTAACATAATCTGGAAACACTGGAATAAGCAGCCCAGATGGTGAGGGCACCATCCCAGCAAACATTCAAGGTCAGGCTGAATAGGGCTTTGAAAAACCTGGTCTAGTTGAAGATGACCCTGCTCATGGCAGGGGGGCTAGACTAGAAGACCTTTAAATGTCCCTTCCAACTCAAACTATTCTCTGTTTCTATAAGTCTATGATTCTTTATCAGTTTTCAGGCACAGCTCAGACATCATTATGGACTTAGAGGAGGTAGGCATCCTCTTTGGGGGACTAGAACAGCGGGTTATTGTGGCTGTGGGCTGCTCTTTCCAGGGTGGCTTCAGATAACAGTCCCAGATATACTTAATTTGCTGTCCCAGTTCTGGCATGTGGGATCACAGTCCACTGCAGAAAAGGGAAAAGGAAGTTAAAGTCCCTGCTCTTTGCTTTCCCCATGTCTGCATTAAGAAATGATGTGGTTAGCAGACATACTGGCATAGAGGTACCAGTATTGCAGTTTTCCCATGCACGCTGACCTCTTAGTGAGTGGCTGTGTGAAGAAAAGGTGCACTGTATGGACGATAGGCATCACTGTTCATACCCCAGTCTTTTGCTTGCTGCCTCTGGGAACTGTTTTTGCTGTGAACTGTGAGATACTGTTAGGATTTTCAAGGGATTACAAAAATTTGAGGGTGAATTGTTCTTGTTACAGTCAATAATTCAGTCTTTCTTTACCCTGTCTTCAGTGATAGCTTCTCCCTCTCTATCAGATTTGAGGCTGTTAGTATGGTTTTGTCTCTGGTGAAAACACAGCACATTTAGCTGTCAGGAACTTGAATACCATGATAGCAGAGAGAAATGAGAATGTTAGGATGACAGATAATAAATAGAAAATGATGGGTGCTGAGGGCATTCACTGACCATCTGTATATGGAAGAATGGTCATTCTGGGCTCAGGAAATAAGAAATCTGAATTATGATGCATAGCTGGGATGACTTACTGACTTCAGACAGGGAAGGCTACGTTTTTAATATTGCATGTTAAGTTTGCCACATGCCACACTAAAATCAGAACTACTTTGAGGCATAAGAACTCAGAAAGTTTTATCTTTGGGGTGCATAAAAGTATGACTTACCCTGGTTAATTTTTAAGCTGCACAAGCTATTTCTTCTGTCTTATGTAAAGCCATTAGCAGAGTCCTGCAAAACAGTACCCTTTTAATCCTCTTGTGAATGGGGAATTATTTAACAGGCTGCCCATATTTTAATATCACTACTTAGGATTCAGATTTTCCTTTGCCTCTTAGCACCTTCATCATCAAGGAAGTCTCATAGAAATTATTGTGGGTTGCCAAAAAGCAGGGATGGTGTCTGCAGTGGAAGGAATGCAAACAAGGTGGGAGTATAGTTGCAATGCCACCAGTGAATGTCAGCATCCTCAGAGCTACCCTTGCCCACAAAGCTGCAAAAGAGGCTCTCAAACTGCAATATGAAGGACCTAGAAGCTCTAGTACCTGCAATCTTGGAGCAGATACAGCCTGCTTTCAAAATGCATAATTTCTTAGACTGAAGCAATTCAAGACATCCACTGCAAGAAGTCTGGATCTCAACATTTCAAGTGTCCCTGATGTTATTACTGAAGGTTGTGACCACCTGTTAAAGCAGAGGCAAATTAAAAAATTAGGAGTGAATGAGACACAGAAGGCATACTTGTTAACTTTGAGCAGTTAGCTACAAAGGAAGTTGCAACATCACATCATGATGTGAGTTCATAGATGACAGCCCTAAGAGTATAATTACTGCCCTGTTTAGTGGGGTTTCGGCTTTGATGTTAAGTGATTGATAAGACAGTGTATGACTTCTTGAAAAAAAGTCCTTCTGGGAAGAATTAATAAGTATTCTGTGAAGTAAAGCAGTGTTAACTTTTGAAAAGTTAATATATAGGACATTGCAAAACAAGCAAAAATAATGCCTCAAAAGAAAACCATTTAAATTGTTATGTTAAAATACCTCCTGCTGACTGACACATCTGTAAGTATTATACCTGTGGCTTCTTTTTTTTTTTTTCTTTTTCTTCTGAGGCTGAATGGAAGAGTTTTCTTGTTATGCTGCACCTGAAACTAAGTTGGAGATAGCAAAGGAGCTGTGTGTGCACTGTTATCCGTATTGCGTACTGGCTTCTGGGATACAACTCTTTGCATCCTTTTTTTTTTCTACATGATCCTTTTTGCCATCTGCTTTTTTTGGCACAGGAGCAACATGCTGTCTTGAAGCAATTTCTTATATGTCTTTTGGTCTCTTTCATTCATTCCCTCCTATGTATCAAGGGTCACAGGCTCGTAACACTTTGGGGCATTTGACAGACACCTCCCTCTTTCTTCTTTTATTCTTCTTCTGACATAAAATTGGTCTTTCATTCATTGTGTAGAGGATGCCTCTTACAGATATCCCAAATGAGGCCAATGGTGAAAATAGGTTAAGAAAGATATTTTTAGAGATTTATCAAATACAAGATCGGTGAGAAAATTTCTTATATTTTCTGTCAAAATCTTTCCAGAAACAATGAACTGAAAGAAGTATCATGGTAGTTTTTCTAATAATAATTTAGAGTCAGCAGGGTGACTGCAGCAGTAATTTTCTCAAATTCAGACAATGATGGGAGTTTGTGGGGTATCCCAAGAATTAAGTATAAAGTGAACAGAATGCAAATAAGAAAGAATTTTGCATTGCCTGTTCTGGTACAGACAGATCTTAGCTGATGTGTCTTTCATGTAGGAGTTAAAGGCTCAAATAAAGCTGCCAACTGACATTGCTAAAGACCTAGAAATGCTCCTCTTTGAGCTGCTGGAGAGGGTCACAGAAAGATGTCCTATCAATCTACAGAAAAATGGCAGTCTACAGAAAACTCTTTCACATGGATGCAGATGGCCCAGTGCAGTCTCTGCCCACATTCCCAGACAGCCAGCTGTACTCCACTTGTATTTCAGAAGATGTATTTACCAGGATTGAGGAGTTTTTGCCCAACACCTCCTACCTCTAATCTCCATTGATGTGGGGCATTAACACCAGGGCAGGTTTCTATCCCTGCCTCTCGAGGCAGAGGTCTGTCTGTGCACTGCCACATAGAAGAGTCTGCAGGAGTAAACAGGCTTGGTTTAAACTGCTTGAACATATTTTCAAGGTTTTCAAGGTTATGCTGGGAAACAAAAGGATTCTTGTGCCAAGAAAAATCTGAAACTCTGCAAACAGGGATGGATGGTGAGGCTTGTCTCATTTTGTGAGCTGATTCAAAGCTTCGCCCTCTGACCCAGAAACAAACTACCTCTTTGTCTACCTCAGAATTAAGAAACAGCATGCAAATAATTTTGTTTGGTTTCTATGGCTGAAAAGTTAGGGCATTTTGGATTGGATATTTACATTTTACATTTCTTTTACAATTTCATCCATAAAAACCCTGCAGTCCAAATAACTGATTACTGGATAGCTTGCATGGATAATTTTGTCTATGTATTTTACTGGAATGCTTAGGCATAATTTTCAGTAATATATTGGTTTATATTGCTAAAAATTCCACCTGTTTGCACAGCCAAAATAATGCATTTTGGAACAATTGGGGATTGCTAATAATATTATCCTCTTTTTTTTTTTTTGATTTTGATTGCCACACAACCCATACTTGTAAATTGGCAAGATCCAAAGGAGCTTTTATTTGGTCCCTATTGTCAAAAACTGGGAAAGGGAAAAAGGGAAGATATAGTCATGAAATTAACAACTTTTTTTGAAGAACCACCATGCTTTAATCTGATACCTAAGGTGAGTTATTACCTTATTCAGGTCCAGTTTATCTGAATCTATGAGAGCATCTGGGATCTGCAGTATCTTTGATCCATGTCCAATACTGTTCCATGGTCTAGGTGCATTTCAGACCTTCCTTGCCTCAGGCCATGCAAGATGGCTATTGTCACAAGGTTCTCCTGCACATCTTAGCACAGATGGCACACAATCCTCCACAACAGCAACAAATATGAGACCGTCTCAGATATTTAATCATTTTCCTTTTCAGTGTGCTGGTATTGTCCTTCTCTGTATCCTTTCATTTTTCTAGTCCTGTAGTTTTTCTTCGGTACTCCCAGCTGCTTTTACTCCCAAAGATTAAAATGTATTTGCCTTTTTCTTTTTTTCCCCAGCCAAAGTGCAATAAAAACAGAGCTACATTCACATATGTGAAACCAAATTCATATCTTCTACTCACACCAAAGATAAAGGTGAAGTCAGTGAGACGGGACAAGAGGAGCTCTTAAGTCACAACAATTCTGTTCTAAAGAAAACTTAAAAGTCTAAAAATAATTTCTGTTATTAGTGGGGGGAAAAATACTACTGATATTAGCACATGATTTTTAACTTTAAATAAACTCAATAGCTATAGCTAATAGGATGGTCTGTAAAACATACATAAAATATTCCCCTCTGCCCAGGAGTAGCTGGACTGCTGAGGGAATTCACCTTTTATTCAAGGAACATTTCCCCTTTACAGGTCTCATCCCACCCCTCTATGTTCTTTCAGATACTGCTGCTCCCACATGATTATGGTTTCCATGCTGCGTTATCTGTCAGCAAGCATTAGGGCAGCTTGCAGCTATCAAGGAATCACTGAAACAGGAAGGATGTATTTGTTTAACTACAGGCTCCTCATGACTTATAGCCATCTATAAACCCTAGTATTATGGGGTTTGGAGAGCTGTTTTAGTCTGGCAATGGCTTTGATGAACAAATCTCAAATCTAGGTATGACAGCATTTGAAACGGCAAAATTTAGTTGTCAATCAGGTTTTAAGCAGTCAAGCAGTCAGATGTTGACAGGAGTTGAATGCTCAGATGGATAGGCAACTTCTGTGAAAGAACAAACTAGTTTCAGAAATAATTTTCCGAAAGTCTGAAAAATCAGACCAGTAAAAAGTAACTTGAGGAGAGAGTAACTTGATGGGATGTCTCCCACTGTTTCAGCAGCTGATACAGGACTCAGCCCTACTCTGTTTAAATGGGTCACTCTCATAATGGTGTCTCTAGTGATGGAGGAAAGATTTAATCAATATTAATGCATGTTTTAAAAGAGAAACAGAAAAAGACATTAAAACTAGGAATTAAGACAGATTGGTTTTAAAAAAATTAAAAAATGTATAGTTTGGGGAATGAGGAAGGGCTTCTGGCTATTTGAGCTTTGGAACAGTACAAGCTGGGACTTACCTCTTCACACCCTAATTGCTGACAATAGGCTGGTTGATATACTAATAAACACTTATATTTATACCTTATTTTGATTTTATAGCTATCATAGTTTTATGTGTCTATTTGTGATGTGTTAGTGACCAGGACTCTTCCAGGTCATATAACTTACCCTAAAGGCTTTTCTTCATAATAGGTCTATAAAAGAAACCTTATAGATTTTATGGTATTGCTGTAATTCAAATGTTAGATGGTTTCGTAAGGATGTTCTAAAAGAAATATATTACTCAACAAGTCATCTACACAGAACTGTTATCTCTAGACTCAACACCAGCATTTCTTTAAATCTCATGAGGGAATTCATCTCACAGACTACTAGTAGTGTTTGCCCTATAGCACATGCAGTTACCTCTCTATAGGTTACATGGTTATCTAGTTATTTCCCCCTGACTGTCACAAAACTGTCAAAAGTAAACATTTTACAGACATAGAAACTTACAGATCTCTGTTCTGCTGAATTTATCAGATGTTGTTTCATACATATCTAGCATCTTTCTAAACTTCATGGGCTTGCTCAGAAGTGTAGAAAAAGAAGAAATGCTTTCATGGCCGTGTGACTAGCTACAAATGCTGCAATTGCATCTAGTCCAGCTACCCCAGATACCATAGGGAATGCTGTAATGTTCAGGACTAAAGTCACAATACCTGTAAACCATTAATTTTAATTCATTTCAGTATCTCTAAGTCAATCAGGAAATTCTCAGAGAGAAACTGCAAAACTGATTAACAGAAAATATGAAAAGGACAGTGACAGTAGGAATGGGAGTATAGACATATGGATTGTTTTTCAGTTCCTTTTTTCAATTATTTCTGTGGAAGTTTAAATCCCCTTTACCTTCTGCTCTTGCTATGGGTTGAATTATTTAGAATCACATCAGATTTTCCTTGTTTGCCTTTCAATCTCATATGCTTCCCTTTCTTGATTCAATCTATGATGATTCACTGTTTTCAAACATAACCCATACTTTAGATATCACTCTGCCTATTTGAGAAGGCTGGTGCTTGAAAATAAACCTTCAATATTCTCATGAAGTCTGAAGCAAAGGGGAATCAGAGTCTGGACAGGTGGGGGCTGCAGGGGCAGGGTGGGGAGGGGTGGGGTGCAGGGAGGTGGTAAAGGCTGCATAAAGAAAGGACACGTTCTGGGGAGTCAGAGAAATGCAAAAGGAAGAGAAGGCTTTCCAGGACATATCAAGCTGTATCATCCCTCACCCAATTATCAACAACATAACTAATAAAACATGGGGGATCTTCTTTTAGCAGATGACCAGGGTTATATATATAAAAATATGAAAGCTTATGACTGCTACACAAAAAGTTCCAACCCTTCTTTCTGTGTTTTGCTGTGCTGCTCTTTGAAGGGATAATGCCCACCTCCCCTTCTCTTACCTACTCTGTGGCCTTGCAAGCAGATATTGCTCTGCAGGAATTTTGTCTCCAGTGACATGGGTACAGCTGGTTGGTAAGTGGGAAGACCTGTATGGATCTCATTGCAGGGGTGAAGCTTACATGTTTTATCTGCTGTAGCAGAATAAAGGAAAAGGGTGCAGTTGTGCAAGAAATACAACTGGCATGGGACTCTGAACATAGGAATTCATCTCCCATCTTTTGCAAAAGGCCTTTGCAGTCCTTCTGTAATGCAGCAACAAACTCATTCTCTCAATTCTTGGCATGAAAATGAAATTATCAGCTTCTTTTTTATTGTCTATTTTATCCAATTTATTTTGGGGGTAATCCCAGCAAGGATGGGTTTCTACTTTTGAGCTAGACCTTTTTAGTCAGGAGGAAGAAACAGACCTCCTAGCAAGTAATTCTTCTTACCTTAAATGAGATACCTAAACTAGGTTATGCCATTAATACCCAAAAGCACCCTTTTTTCTATGTTACTATAAAGGTAATCTAAGGTGACTAACCTGACAGTAGATAACTGTACAATATATATCTGTGCTTGACCACATTAATCCCACTCCCCCTGTGTTTATCTGTGGCTGTGGTGAACCAACTAGAAAACAGACCTCAAAACTTGACAGCAAATTTTTCCCAAACAGGCATTTACAAAATAGGAGTAAATGATCTCTCCTGAGTATTTCAAATGTCTGAATATATCTTCATAGGCTTTATTTTAAAAAAAGGTTGCATGAAGGGCTTTTTTTCAGTCAGTGTTATGTCCCAAGAGCTCTAGACTCTGTTCTGCTTCCATAAAAATGCAGAATCACAGGACTGCAGCGTAATTCAGGTCTCTAGTCAAACTTTCTGCTCAAAACAACGTCAGCTATAAGGTTAGACCATGCTGCTGAATCATGAATCCCAAAGACCAGGAATATTTACTTAAATTCCTACATCCTTCTTTACACTTCATGGAAAATAGTCTGTTATTTTAAAAACAGACTATCTTAAGGAATTTACACATCAGGAATCCACAATCTTTATTTTATGAATCTTGGAAAATAGAAAACCAAGTCTTTCTTCTACAGTCTTGAAAAATTGGTTGTTTGGGTTTTTGTTTTTTCCATTTCAGTTCTTATTGGAGTCCTAGGACTCCATTACCTGAGATTATGACAGAATCCCATTACAGTGTAAGACTGAGGTAAGAGCACTGAAAATGCTACTTCATCAAGTACACCCTACAGTTATGTCTGACCAGATAGAGTCATTTCAAGAAAACTATTTTTAATTGGTCAAGTTTTCCTTGGGTATTTTTGTGTATCTTATGCATGCTTCATACTCAGCTACGTTTATTCTTTCACAAAACCCTGGTGATGCAGGCAGCACTATTAACCACACATATAAAACTAAAATGGAAAAACACTTCCATTATATAATACTGGAAATGAGAAACTTCTTCATAGGCATGGATAGGAAAAATACTCTGAGCAAATCTTCAATATATTTCCATTCTTCCTCAACTGAAATTTCCTTCCTCTTCCTCTTCTCCTTCCTCCAGTCCTTTCTCTATTCCTGTAGTTTGTGTGTCTTTGAAAGACATAAGCAGGAGGCAACCCTGACATGTGGAGGACCCCTCTGGGACAAGCCTATTTAAACTCTCTAGGGCCAGATAGCTCACAAATGTTGCAGGAAATTGGATGGTGCTGTGACATTGGTCACTAAATGCTGTAAATGGCAAAGATGCCATGTCTGACTTCAAGTTCCTGAGTCACAAACCACAGTATGACAGAGACAACCATGGGGCAAATATCACTGTGTGCTTTCACTTGTTGAAGTGTCTCCCTAAAAGCTGCCAGAAGATGGGAGTCTGGGCTCAGCTGGTCTTTGGTCTGATATCCCTTTCGTGCCTCTTCCTCCAAGCTTACCCTTCAAATACATCTTAATGTCCTTCCTTCTGCACTGTCTCTTTTTGGAAGTCTGGCTTCATATTACATGGCAGCTCTAAGTAATCAAAATTGAGGGACAATATGTGGCAAAAAATTCCCTCTGGAGTTTAACATCAGTATAATCTTTGTCTTAAAACAAAAGACTCCTTAACTTGAATGTTACAGATCATCCTCTTCACAACTCCCCCTCACAGAGGGATTACAGTTTGACGGCTATGAGATTGCTATGTATATTGACACTGTTTTTAAGAAAAACCTGTTGTCTACTGCTTCATCTAATAAAGACAGATTCTGCAACTCTTCACATCAAAAGATACAGCCTGACATTTCTTATGAGTCATGAGTCAACAAATTATGTACGTTTCTTTCTCTTAAGCATGTAATTTGATCTCCAAGCATGCGAAACAGTTTTTGTATTTCAATCAGTAAACAATTCCTCTTTAAAAACATTCCAACTAATGTTTATTTGTACAATCTGTCCTTCAGCAGAGCCTTAGTTTGATGAAGTAAAAGATGTAACTCTAATAGGAAAGTGTCTAAAAACTGACAAAACATTTCATTTGATCATGTGTGATGAGTGCGCTAAGGAAGTATGCAGTTTGAAAAGCTGATACAGCATTTCATTGAAATCACTGTGTCTTAAACATTGCTTCTTTCTGAACTAACCACGGCTCTCACTGCAGTATAAATTTTCTTTTTTAAATTACAGGGATCAGATTTCCAACAAAAAACATGAGTAATGCATCTGAATGAAAGAAAAATGAAATATTTTTGTTCAGTCTTAAGATAAAAGTGATTACTGTGGATACCTCTTTCCCTTGGGAAGAGTGAAATGAGGTCCTCTATTTCATTAGAGATGTCAAACATGAAATCAATATCAGTGCTGAGACTTTGACTGGTGGCCAGGGTGGGTGGGCACTGCAAAAGTAAGAGAACAAGATGTTCTTTCTTGATTAGAACAATTTTGTTGCAACAAAGTGGGCTACAAAAATTAGGTAAAAAAATTAAAAATAAAGAAAAGAAAAACCCAAAACCTGGAAGGTCAAAATGTAACTGGAAACTTGACTGCAGTTTTACAATCTCAAAGGTAACAACTAGAATGACAGACAGCTTTGCACATCCGTTTTTCAGACAAGAAAAAACAAGAGGTTCTTACTCACTCTTCCAGTGAACTAATACCATCTATTGTACAACACTCAAGATTATCATTATAACACAGATATTTAAATTCATGTGGTGAATTTTTTTTTTTAATTCACAGAGCTGCACATTGCTTTGCACAGTTCATCCAAACCAAAGAAATATGCTATTGCAGTGCATTTTAGGCACTCTGCAGCAAACAATGCCTAAGGATTGCACTGGTCAGCAAGGTATCTCAAAGCAAACTATTTCAAAGCACCATGTTCTCCTGCAGATCTAAGTCCATGAGTATAAATCATTGTAAATCCCTGGGGTTTTATAAAGGTTAAAAAAAGAGAAGTGCTCCCATCTCCATCTTCCACACCATGAAAATACATTTTTGCAAACAGTGCGATTTTTTTCTCCCAGTTCATGGTCATTTCCTTTTACTGAATAAAAGTTCTTTTGCAAACATGACAGGAATGCTTATTTTAGCAGTTTGAGTTTTGGGGGTTTTTAATTTTATCTCCGTGCTTATGACTTTGTATATTATGGCAGCTATTCCCTGTGACAGAACAGTGGTAGATTTAGTACATCTGTATCTTGTTCTGGATGCCCACGGTACAGTACATTACCAATGCCCTTATATATCATAGCTGCTTTAATGCCACAGTCTTACAGACAAATCACCAGTATGACCATAGACCTTATGGATACAGCTGTACCATTTTGACAAGTCCCTAAATCGTCAACTAGATTCTGATACACAGTGACAAATAATCCATCCCCTAAAAATCCTTTTATACTCAATTGGACAACTTGTGAAAAAAAACCAGTACCCAGGTTCCAAATTTATTGGTCAGCTACATCGTCTTTTTTTTTCATATTCTGGCCCATCTTGATGTCTCTTCTTATCTTTAATACTGATATTTTTTGTTTCCAATGTGATCATTCTCCCATTGTCATGACACCTCAAAATAATGATGTTTTCCTACTGATCACTAAGGATAGGTTTTCAGGGCTTTATAATTCCTTGGGTCAAGCTGCTCTTTGAGGACCTCTATGGATCCTTAAGCCAGCCATAGTAATTGGAAGGAAATTTCTTGTCAGATGGGAAAGACAAACCAAAGTTTTTACAGCCTGTAGCAAGACGGGTGCTAATCTGCCTCAGACCTTTAATGATTCTTTAAAAACAGAAATTATAATTATGTAGAGAAAGTTTACAACAGACAGAGACTAATCAAGTGGAAGTAAATGTAGCTCCAATACACAGCAACTCCATAAATAAGTGATCGAGGAAGAAGAGATACTTTGCCTTTCATCTCTAAATTGCTGTTTCAAATCCGGACTCAGTGTCTAAAATGTTAATTTGAGCCTATGACATCTATTCTGTGGTCAATGCGAAGTGAATTCCTGGTCTCTGGCCAGTTTCTAATGGACAGGTGGCAACTACCCAAGAAAAGATGACAACCACAGTTGGCATCCCAGTGCAGAGTCATAGCAGTAGGACAAAGACTGAACTTGTCAAAAGAAAAAGTGATCTCCTCACCCGCTCCAGACAGTTCAGCTAAAGCAGGCCTGAAACAAATGGACAAAGCATTGGGGGAGAAGATTTTATTATGATTGCTCTGCCATCTTTTTTCTTTGTGAATAAAAGAGGAGACTTATTTTTCCAAGGCTGTCAATCTCATGCCTTTCACGATTTGAGAAATAGGGAGAAATATTGTTCTGTCTCCCCTTACCAGGTCTCCCTGCTGTGAGAGTGAGTGTTGCCAGTCATGTGCTTGAGCTCTAGATCAAAACCAGGTGGCAGAGCAAACTGTATTTAAACTTTGATCCTCAGTTCCACTCTGTCACAGTTTTTGTTTGGAAAAAGAAAAAATAAAAAAGGTTTGGTTTTGCTAGCAACAAATGCTTTTCACTTGCCAAAGAACTCATGAAATAGGTATTCTACCCCAGTCTCAAATATTTCTGAGATTGGGGTGGAATACACTACGTATACTACATATACATACACTACACTATTTCTGGTGTCACCCTCCTCCCAGAGTACCAATTGTAAAAGGCATTTGAGAATTCATTTTTATTCCAGATTCCAACATTACATTTTCTTTCCTCTTCCTTTTTAGAGCAACAACTGAAAAAAAGAAACATAAGAAGGAAAAAGAAATTGATAAATCTGTCTAGCTAGTGTAAGGAAACAGAATGACTGCTGTGCAGTGTCACAGCTGGTAATGCCTCAGATTTGACTGAAACAGCATTGAAAAATAGCCAAACAGGAATCTTTCATGTCTGACTTCATAGGTCACCCACCCCATGCTATGTGCTCTTTCTGTGAATCTCTCAGCTAAGTACTTCCAGCTAAAGTAGTTCAAATACACAGAATGAGAAAAATCAACAAAGAACAAGACACAATGAGCAGTCTTATATACCACTTAGCTAGTGCATTGTATACAGGCAGCAATGGATTAGTAGCAACATGGCAAGCAACCTATTCCAGTCTGAGAGTTTGCCTTATGACCAGAGTATATTTCAGGTGTATCATTCTAGTTTCAAATGTGTATATACATGGTCAGAACACATTGGTGTTCATTTGAGTTAAAAAAAATCTCCAGACTCTGCACATCCAGCAAAATGTGCTTTAAAGTAGTTTAATAGTAACTGGAGGCCATAACTTAGAGAATAAGCATAAGACATTAAAAGAGATATTCAGTGAAAGGAACTGTCTCAAGAATTTATTCTAGAACGTATAACACAGAGGCATGGAAACTGGAAAGGCTGCCTATCTTCCTCCACTTCTCAAATGGTAACAGTTTTGGATATCATTTTTCCATTAAATAATTTAATAAATAAATAAATAAACTAGACGTATCTGTCATACCTAGAATTAACCCTAGTGAAATGGAGTAAGGAAGAACATTTTCCTACATTCTGCATGTGTGCTTGCATGCTTGTATACTGTCAAAAAAAATGCAAAAGCTACACAGCGAGAATAATCAACCCTACAAAAGCTTTCCAATAGTTGCTGCTTTAAGGATTTTCTGCATTGACTGAAGATTCCTTTTTTTTAAATGCATGTGACAACAGAAAATTATTTCAAGTTGGCTAAGAGATTCCGAAAAAAACCCAAAGGCTCTGATTTCAGATTCATTTTTCACTGTCCAATCAATTTCATTCATGATACATTTCTAATATTTTGTATTTACCTGATTACTGTCATATTTATTGTTGAGGAAAGCACAGTAAATTGCTAGCCTATAACTTTACAGCAAGGATCAAGGAAATATAATGGTGTAAGAAGTCCCCAGGCTGGATTCTTGTTTACACTGCAAACCTAAATAACTCCTGGACTTCAGGGAACTTACATACCCATGACAATAGTGCAAAAACTATCAGAATTTAGGCCACCAATTCTATTTGTTACAGTTGAGAGGCTGACCCAAACACATGGGATTTAAAACTGTCACTTCAATAAAGCAATGAAGAGCTCAGAAAAAATTCCTTCAGATTGGTGGGGTTTTGTTTGGTTTCTTTTAATGAACTTACTTTGCACCTGGTCATGTCTTTCTCAGATTAACTTTGCTCAAAAAACCTTGACCAATGCTGGTTTACTGTGGACTGGTTTACCCTAGTTGTTTTTCCATGTTCAATTACATGCTCTTCAGCCTCTGGCTCATTTGTACAGGACAAGTACAACATTCTTAGGTAAAAATGTTTCTTAATAATTTTTTGCTCAGGACCTGATATAGAATCATTCATTCTCTGCTTTCCCTCTCATAGGTTATAATTTTATTTTTTAGCCAGGTTTTCAAAGGAATAATGTTTGCTTGATCATGGCTGGCTGTCAGCTGACCCCCTTCTAATAACTTTTTAATTTACCAAATCTAAAAGAGAGGTTGGAATCTCTAAGATAAGTTATTAAGAGAATTGTGAGGAAAAGTTAGAAATGAGGTGGAGGAAACTCCAGAATTACTGCCCCCACTTGAAGACAAGCAGATAGACCCACATAGCAGCAAGGAGTGAGCTGGCCTAGGAGCACGAGGTTACCCACCACAAATACTGTTGTTTGCTCAGGGGAGTACCTCAGGTAAAAGAACAGTAATTGTGAAGTTTGCAGCCTGTATTTAAAGAATGAGGGCACAAATTCAGAGAAACTGGGTTTCATTAGTTACTCTCTTCCTCTTCGGGAACAACACATTTTACGGTTTCAAATCTTTGTAAACATATGTTGCCCAGAACCATACCCTTCTGTCACACTTGAGAAATCAAAACTGTTCTCCCAGCTTTTATGAGCAATCTTCTCTTTTCAGCACCAGCACTCCAACTCCACTTCTGTACAATTTCTGTAAATAATCTAATCCTAAAAGAACTTTTCCTTATTAAAAAGTGAGTATTTCAGTGGTTTTTTGTTCATGCTGTTGGCCTCTTTTACAAACACAGCTCAGGTAATCCTACTTTTCAGTTTCCACATCAACACTGATTTGTGACTGAGAACACTATTTTTCAAAAGCAAAGATCAGATATTCTCAAAACATTCTAGGGTGTATTTGAGAGTACTTATCTTCAAAGATCTGAGTGAAGTATTTGTATTACAAAGAAAAAGGTATCAGACCTTCCTTTTTATTGGGACATCTCTAGAATTCATTTTTATTTCAAGTATCTGGTGATACAGTGGAAGACATAACGCTGGTTGTGTGCCACAGCTCCAGGTATGAGTCTCTTTGCTTCCTCTCACAGATAGTGCTTGCTTTTAGAAATTTTCAAGTAATTTTCCAGTCCTTCTCTGTTTTGAGCTTTGGATACTCAAATAAACTCAGGATGGCAATTGATTGTCTTAGGTGAGTCTACTGATTTGTGGTGAAACCGCACCCTTAAGACCTCTTTCTTCTCTTCTTGGTAACTTTATTTCTGTTTATGTTGTCCCTATATTTGACCTATATAACTTTCTAGATGAAGAATTAAAATTCACATATCTCAGCCACTCTAAGTTAATAGATAGATTATAAAACTCTCAAGCAATAGCCATAAATTGTTACCAAACATTTCAATTTTATTAAACCAGATCAGAAATTACATGATGTACCATTTGGCAATGTTGAAAATCTTTACTGTAACTCAAGTGCAGTTGACAACTATGCAATTTCTGATACATTAAGTGGTTTCACATTATGAGAATAAATCCATTTCATCCACTCCTCTCTCTGAAATCACACACACAAGTGAAACAATTTTTATGGCTCAATTTAGTTATGTTCTTTAGCAGTCTATACTACTAAAAATCTAGGAACGGATTTAGAAGGGACAATATATTTTTGTTGTGCAGAAATGTGAGAATGTTGCCAATTATTAAGGGCTGGAACTTTGCATTTCAGAATATAGAAGATGTAAGAATTAGTATTATCCTTATGGTTGACCATATGTGAGTTTTCTGTTATATCTATATCTAAATATATCATACCAGCAATATATTGCTCTTGTTTTGAGTTACAGCTACATACAAGAACATCTGTCATATTGACAATGTTGTTACAAAGACTTTAAAGATGGTAAAGATCCAGACCATAACAGAATTATTTTGAAGATAGCTAGAGAGAGAATATGAAGAAACATGACATTAATTACAAAGATTAGTATGCTACATGATTTTCCTCTTTGCTTTTGGGCAAAGATTCAGGAAACTGATATTGGTGTCATGATACTCCTGATAGCACAGCATAACTGTGGCAGGCAGGCAGTGCCAGTTTTGAAACTGAACTTTTTTTTAATAAAACTTTAGTGAAAGACCTTCCTGTTCTCCAGAGAATAGCCAATAGATCACTAGTTTGGAACTCAAGCTGGAACTGGGAAGATTCTGTTCTCCATGTCCACACATGTTTCTACATCACCTAGATCAGGAATACCCTGAGCAGTGAAGGTGCCTTATCACAATGCCCAATAAGGTCTCTTTGAGAGAACACAATCTAGCAACCCACATGCTGTGCATCCAGCTTGGATTCCAGTCTGTGGGGCTAAGTTTACATGACTCCCTGAGTGACTCACCAGCCCAGAGGAGAGTAGTCTGCATGATCACTTTAAAGTAACGTTTGTAACACTGTTTACTACCATAAGCATATATCTGTTATATATATGTAAATTACTGCTTTAGACAAATTAGGAAATTTGACACACGATTGAAGAAAAAATACCAAATCAATCTTTACATCGTCTCATTTAGGAATATATTTATATTATGGGAAATGATCCTTATTTGACTTTCCATTATAAGTTTTAGAAATTTTTTTCATTAATAGGCTCACTAATACATTAGTGGAAGCTTATTGTTAAATGTGTTTCATCTTTTCATATTAATTCAGTTTTGTATCATTTGTATTCTCTTTGGTGTACACTCCTTTTGATCTGCATCTTATCACATTAATGATTTTATTACAAACAACATTGTATTATGAGACTTCAATATTCTGCTGGCATATTTAAATGCTAATAATTCAAAGTTGATCAAAACATATGTATGTGACAAAAAGAAGGTCAATAAAAGAGCAGTCATAGTACAGGGTTGGCAAAGCAATTAGAAAATATAAAACTCATTAATGACCATCAAATCAGATAGTTTTAGAAATGAATAATGACATGAGAATCTAGAAGTAGATAGTTAATAAACTATAAGTGCTTAATTTGTGACTAAACATATTTCCAACCACAAATTATGAAATAGTTAGGGAAACTGACACATTTTTGTCCTCATATTCCTTATGTTCATTCACCAATGCCCCCTATACCATCTCTGTTCTTTTTATTCACAGTGTGCACATATTAGTTTTGCTCTCTGAGGATATGTTGCCCATAGTTTCAAGGCTGTTCCTCATCTTCAGACATTTCTCTTTTTCCACATCTTTTCATTTCAAACAGCCTCAGTTCTGGGTGTCTATAGTAAACGTGCAAAATCCAGGAAGCTGAGGTGAATCTGAAGCTAGGCAAAAAGAACTTTCTTTCATCCCTACTGTGTGCAGTTCTGGAATAATTATTTTTAGAAACGAGATTATACTGGTCACCTTATAATAATCCCCATGATAATCTAACTTTTTTTCTATCGTATCAGATAACTGCAAGCCAAAGAGATCATGCTTCAGTTGGGACTGTTTAAGTGTGGGCAGCTGAAGATTCTGAAAGACTATTTTATCCTGAGATGGCGGTTTTAAATTCTGCTTCAATTTATTTCTTTAAATGCAGGCTCCATACAGATACTCAGGTACACGTTTTGTAGAGTACTCAACAATGCAGCATTAACCATTGTTCAAATTACACTGCACACAAACGTGCTCTGGGGCTTTGGTAAGTAAATAATTGAAGAAATAGAAACAATACAATTTCTTAAGAGAATTAAAAGAGAGCTACAATATTTCCAGGGTCCAAACAGAAATAAACATTTCTGTTGGAAAACAAAATGGGTATTTTAGTTTTTAGATTCCCATCTGCTCAGTCCAGAATTTTCTTCTCAAAGACAAGGGGCAGTGTTTAGAGGTAAAGCAAACAGAAGGTGATCATTTCAACATTAAAGCTGCTCTTGCTAATTTCACAGAACAGTATTTTAAGAAGTTAGTGCTACTCTGACTAATGTCTGCTCAAGCCTCAACCTAGCTGGTCTTATACTGTCCCACACAAAACCTTTACCAATTTTTGCTGGGTGTCATTTTAAATACATCTTGCACTCACTAGGTTTTTACAGTTTGCTCTAAGATAAGAATATTTGCCATCAGGCCTCTGGACCTGCAAGCTATTTTGTGCAGCTTGACCTTTCCGTCTCCAAGAAGCCTTTCTTAGTCCACCAGCAGCTGTCTCTGGTGTCAGAGCCTACCTTCACACAGCACCTTACAAGATGAGAACCATGGTCACGCAGGAGATAAGTAAAAAAAGAAGAGTGAAAAAACAAAAGAAATCCACAGATGTAAAATCACTACTAGGTAAATGGATCCTCAGAAGCAGAGGCACTGTCAGCTCTGGTGTGCACTTTCCTATAGCTCTAATTAAGTTTCGCCCGTGGAACTTGGCACTGACTGTAAATGTTCCATAGTTTGTGTCACACATTCCATGATACAAATGAAAACTTAACTGTTCTTCTTGAGCCTGTTCCTGAACCATTGCCCTTGGTGCAACACAATATTATAAATAATTAGAGTCAATTCACAGGTAGAAACTAATCTTCCACTTTGCAGCCACTATCTCTATTCAAGTCAAAAGAATCACGTGGGAATCCAGAGTGCAGGGAATATTTCTCTGCACTCTGGATTCCCACAAATCAAAATACAAGTGTACTGGAAAACAATATTCTGAAGTTCCATGATTTCACCCTTGTCACCCATCTACATCCATCCAAAGGCATCCATCAGATACAAGGTTCTTGACACTATGTCAGGTTCATTCATCATAAACTTCCATCTGTCTTTCATCTTTCATTTGGTTTCAGAAGGTCAATTTAACATCTGCCACCCTAAGACATTATGTAATCATTGTATTTTCCAACTAGTATATTTGTAATTTGTTTGGTGGCAACCCAGCTGTTTTGGAGAAAGCTTCATCATCATCATAACCCATGCATCATTTCATCAGTCTAAGTTCGTGCTTAATATTTTCCTGTTGCAACCGCTCCAAAGAAAACAAACAAGCTCCCTCTGGCAGCAGGTAAGCAGGGGCTGTACTTAAGCTCCTGACTGCTTGCATGATCACTTTTGTCTTACCAAATATATTTAGAAGGGTGACTTGAGCCCATGAAAACATATTTAAGTTTGCTTTAAAGTGCTTTTAGACATGATGTTGGCTTCTTGGACACTCATTCCTACTGTATCCTAGTTTTATCCTATCTCAACCTAGTTAGAAGTGTTTGAGTAGAACAAACTACATTACCATACTTTGCAGTTGTACAGCAGGTCCTACCCATGGGGGACACAATAAAGTCCTCATTTCTGACAGGCTTCTAGGTAGTTTTATTTTCTAGATTACCAGAGAAAGAAAAAGAGGAAGAAAAACAGAAAGAGTAAAGGCAAGGCAAGGCAAGGCAGAAAAAAACAAAACTCAATAAACCAATTCTAAAATCTTCCCTGAGAAGTCAACAATCCAAATCAATCCAGCCCACTGAGATTTCAGGCAGGTAGGACTTGCCAGTCTTTGGTCATTACCAAATATATTTTATTGTGACAACTCTCTTCCTTTATTCTTATTGCTTATTCAATCACCTCAGTTCTCATTTTAGTTCGAATGCATTTTCAGCTTAGCAGGATACTAAATATTTCTGCTTGCATATTTTTGTGCCTTTCCAAAGCTTTAATTGAACTCCCATTTTGGGTATCACAGAGTTGCCAGGTTTCTTGCATAGAACAAACATTTTAAAAGTGTCCAATCAGACTTACTTTTGACTTGATTCTAACTACTGTTAGACCTGGTCTTGCTTTGGTCCTTATTTGCTCTTTGAAGTTGCTAAATTCAGAGCATTTAAAATTAATACAATTAACTTGTTCAAGGAATTTAAATACTTGGTTATTATTAGGCTTTTCTTCTTTTTTTTTTTTTTAAGCAAACCCATGCAAGAGGTCCAGCCTGGTCTATTTGTATAATCTATTGAGCTGGGTGATCTATTTATGACATAATGGAAAAGCAGATGAGAGTGATGGGAGCTGTGTGCTTGGCAGTAGCTGTTGCTATCAATATTCCAGTCACGAACAAACTGTCAAAAATTAAGGATGCACAGAACTGTATTATTTTATCATGGGCTGGGTTATTTTCAAAGGAATCCAGGGGACTTACAGGCCCAGTTCTCATTAAATTCTAATGGGAACTGGGAGTCACACTCTATTGAGCTGTCTTGAAAAAAGTCACAGCAGTGGTGAATAATTTTATGAGATCACCCAATCAAAATAAATTCTGTCATGACCTCTACACACAGTCAAACAACTTTTTTTGGCTTAATTCTTCTCTTTTAAAAGGATTAAGAGAACCTAAATAAATTGTATTTACATTTTTGTGGAATTTCAAATTATGTTTTCCTGACAATAGCCTGGCTCCTTTTTTTCCTTTTAGAGGTAAATTAGTTTTCATGTCATACTTTGTCTTTACTGTGCCATAATCCCATGAGAAGGTGATGAAAAATGTAACTGCTGATACACTTGCAGTGGTAAAGAAGATGTGCAGTATGTATTATGAGACTTTCACATTCTACAGGTAGTTCTGGTAAAACAAAGATCTGTGATCAAATTTACTGTTAGATTAAAGAGCAGGGATCAGTACTTGTCCAGCATTAATAAATTTTCATCTCTTATCACCCACCAAGATTTTTCTTCAAAAATGCATTAATATTTTTAATTTTATGCAAATTTTTACCAGAGCCCTGACTACATGCTGAGCCTCTGTATAATTTAAATGGGGAAATAAGAAAAGGAAGTGCAGAAAATTGTCATGAAATGGAACATTTCCCCTGCCCTTTCATCAGTCCTATGAGTGACTGTCATCAAGGTGCCTGCCATTCTTCCTCTACATACAGACGCATCTCTTCCCAGCTACTCTTTCTTCTTACCTCATGACCCTACAGGAAAATATTACATAAAGTCAAATTTTCATTCTTGCCAAGCAGCCACTTTCACAGTGACCATGGACACATGTATAAATGGTGTCCTTGGTGGAGGGGAACCAGTCTCTCTTTTATAACGTAAAACCTTCATCCTATCATGAAGGACCCCATTCTTGTCTCATCCTTGCCAATACAGGATTCAGCAAGCCCCCAGGATGTATTTGCAAATCCAAGTTTGCTGATGAGTTCAGTGATGCTGTTTTTTGCTGAAGCCATGTGTCTCTTGATTTGTCCACCTTATATTCCCTACTGGGGAAAACGAGGTCTGTTCACAGGTCCACAGTCCTGCATCCTCCTTCACGTAATGTCGTGGAATGCTCATGTTTGTAAAACAAGTGACTTGTCTGCAGCTGTGATTTTCCTCCTGTCATTTGCTTTATCTGACATCAAGGTATGTAAAACTGAAAGAAAATAGAATCAATGGGAAGCTGAGGGCCTTAATTACCAGTAAGGGCTGATTAATCACAGTCTCTATTTCCTCTCTCTTTTCCCCTTCTCCAAACATTTGATGGTGGTACCAGACACAGTAATTAGAAAATTCAGTGCAAGTAAGGCAATTTTCTTTTGCAATGTAACCTTCGCTTTTACTTCTCCATGAACACAAGACAAGGTCTATTAAAATGACATTAAAAGATGAGATGCCACAATTAGAAATAAGAAAATAAGAATCTAGACAATCCAAGGAAAAAAATAGGGAAAGAGAAAATATTGATATGATTAATGAGGAGGCAGAAAAAGGGAATGAGCAGCCTTTTAGCCAAACTAAGTTTCCCTCCACTCCTTTCAATTTTCCACCAGTTTAAAAGCTTTCAGTAAATATGTGAATATATTTATTCACATATAGCTGTGCATATAGGCATACATACACAGACACATGGACACACACATGTCCTCAGATAATGTGAAGCACCCTTTTTTTTAACATCTTTTTCCTGTGATAACATAATGGCTACTGCTTAGCTAAAAGCTTGCTTATAACTAGATAACTAACTAAGTTCACTCAGAATGTGGATTTCTCAGAACAGTTTTATATGATGTGAGTATAGCCAGAAGTTCCAAGAAAATATCTCTGGTACTCCCTCTGCAACTACTCCATCATCTTGTCAGATTTCATTTTTATTATCAATAATAATACCATCATTTTCTTAATTTTATCACAAGGCATTTGTTTTATTATGAATGAATATTTGTGAAGCTTATGATATAATTACAATCAACAGCAATAACTTGCAGCAATAAAGGCCACTGAGTTCCAGAGAAAATTACACAGTAAAAGAATATGTATTTTTAACAACTTTAAAAATTTCCTTTTTTCCCATCTACTTAGAACATTTTTAAAGGTTACTGGAGCTACTGTTTTTCACACAGTCTTTGAAACTCCAGAGTACCTTCCATCAGCACCTACAAGGAGAGCCATACATTTTCAATCTGTTGAAAATAATTGTGTGGAAAAACCCATTCTGTTGCTTCCAGACACAATCCAATCAGTGTAATGGTTTTTGAGAAATAAGAAACTATATTCACATTTCATTCATGTAAAGAATGAGATAATAGAAGACTTTCATGGTAGATGAGCACCCTGCAGGTACTGCAGTTTGCTGCAGCATACATAAGGCCTTGTTGGGTTCATTGCATAAGGGAAAAATCTCTCTTAAATTGTATTCTTCCCCCAGGCTTCAAATACTTTTTTTTTTTAAATGGACTGAAGCAGGAACTGGAGGGATTTTGCATCCCAGTATGACTTTTGCTTTTGAATGGCTGCTCTGAATTTCTGAAAGAACGGCTGCTCTGAATTTCTGAAAGAACTTGCCATAATTCTTGTCTTTCTTTAATGAGGTAAAATTGGCCCAGACAGCAGATAGCCCTCACCACCAGACTTAGATCATTATTTTCTAATCACACAAAGAAAAGCCCTAAAACAAAAGCACCAAGGAAATGAACATCTTGTTTCTTTTTGGTGTTCTCTGTGCCTGCTCCCTTTGTGCAGTTTTCAGTTTTAAGTGAAATTCAGTAACAGCAGAGTTCAAACGCAGAGTGGTTGCCAGCCAGTGTACTGCAGCAGCAGCTCTGCCAGAGAGGTGCGGCTGTTTGACAAAGAATGTTCCTTTGCTTTTTATAGCACATCATTGTTATCAGTTTCCTTTCTACTCTAGTGGGAAAGACAGCCACCACTTCCCTGTTCAAATGCTGTGCCCATGACAATCCCTCCTCAAGCTGCTCACAACTCCCCAGATCACACCCCTCCTGAGCTGAGACTGTTCACCTTTGCTCTGCACAAAGAAGCACGCATTAACAAAGACGTATCATTAAATTAAAAACTAGGGGGGAAATGTTGAGCTGGAGACATTCAAATATGTCACGTAAGTGAGTTTTGAGCAGTAGTGACAAGATTTCCTCCTAACTTGACTCATTTGACCTTACCTGTGTTAACCAATTGATTTTAATTCAAGAGATGCAAATGCTTAACTGATATTACATATATATATATATATAAATCACCAATAGAAAATGTATGCAGAAGAAAATGAATTCTTGAGGAAAAACTTTACGTGGTTCAAAATTATTAAGAAGCATGAAAGATCTCTTCTTAACAATGTTTATTAGCTTTTACATGCAATGATTGTACTTTATTTTAAACTGTCTGGTCTCATATTTTGGATCAGTTCTAAACAGCACTCAAGATAGATTATGTTGTTTGCAAAGCACCAATTTTATTACAGAAATTAAGGTTTGTATTATTTATCTTCTTTATTAATGTAACATTGTCACAGGCAGAGTTTATATTAGTCTTCATCAAATCTTTCTAGAAAAATAAAACCTGTGGCACAGCTTCATCCGTAATATGGAACTTTTAGGTCTGGGATTGGAAGTTAGCAATCACGCCATTCACATACCTGTGTGACACGGCCAAGGTTAACACATACTTGCAATTTCATGTGGCCCAAGTGAGTTCACTTAAAGACTTCTCATATAGAGGGAAATTCCTGCATGGTTCAGCAAAGCTCATGAGTTCACTCACCCCACCACAAACCTAAAATTTACAGAAAGAAACCAGAGAACTATTTATATAATTCTTGAAGGTTTATTTGACATGTTACTAGTTCATTAAATCTCTTTCATTCATGGAATGCTTATAATTTTTGGTAATGCTGCTCTTACAAAGGTAATTTTCACTACATTTATTTTATTGCATTGGATACATTTTTGTGGAGAGTAGGTGCTAACTATGCAGCTGAATTTAGAACAGAAAACAGAGTTTCACAGCGAGGATGAATAATTCAGTTTTTAAGTTGCTAGCGAGATAAGAATAAGTGGATTGCTGTCAAATGATCTTTATCTTATTTGTCAAGATAAAGCACAGTCCCAAAGCCATAAACAGATTGTAAAGGAGACGTTTCCTTCTTACCCTTTCTTTCACACTTTCCAAGATCTTTGCAAATCTGTCCAGCTGAATTAGAGCACATTTTTTCTCTTTATAAGCTGGTACTTTTTAAACAAGAAAAGTCTTAGCTTATGCATCAGTATCTAAAAAGACTTACATGACCATCCTTTTGAAATTCTACATATATTTAATTAGTGCATGATGATATCTGCAAACCCTACCATCATTTTGCAACATATTTTAAAGAGAAAAAAAAATTAGAAAATCAAAATAGCTGCACATTTTTATATTTCTGACACAAAATCTTCAGCCAATATATTCTACCCCCTAGATCTATAATCTATTTAAGGTTAGGTAAATTTACCTCTGGCCATAGCTGCTACAGTATTGTTCTCATTAATGACTGTGAAAAAAGGAATGCCATCTCCCTTTTCTGCCTCCCTTTACTTCCCAAAACTCCCTCTTCCAGAAGTAACATATTGTTGAAATATAGGCCAATCATCCTCTTCTTCTCTGCCTATCTTTTTGAACAGTGCCTCAGAGGGTAAAAGAAGGATTCTGACCAAATTTGGAACACATTTCCAAGCTAAAAGGTAGTTGCCACCAGTAACAACTTTGCACTCAGACCAGGACCTCAAGTCACATAAATCGATATAACATGTCTTCGAAATTTAGAATAAAAACTCTTGCTCACTTATTTAATTTTGCCTTAATTCTGTTCCTTTAATCATTCACTTTAAATTGTTTGTATTTTAAGGAATGCTCTTCTAGTTCCCTTTTATGAATTTCCTTAAAAAGGTGAAACTGGGACTTCTCCAATTACAAAATTTCTTCTGGCAAGCCATAGTGATATAGGCAAATCTTATTAGAACTTATGTTTAGAAAGCATAAATTATTTAGGAATCTAATACTAAATATACACTGGGTATATTTGTCAGCTATCTACAGTTTTACATTGTATCTACATTGTCCCACACTGAATTGTCCAACAGAGAGATCATAGAATCACAGAATCATTAAGGTTGGACATAGTGTTAAGATCATAAAGTCCAACAACCAACACAGCACCACTACCATGCTCACCACTAAACCATGTCCTCAGGTGCCATAGCTATGTTTTTTGAACACTTAACCAGGAATGAGGCTGCCAGGTGACTGAATTTGGAAGGAGTGAGAGGAGATTGAGGCCATGTCCCCCCAGGGTGCATGAGAAGGTGGGCACCCCGGCTGATGCAAGGGCACCCACTGGACACCCACTGGACAGCCCAAGGACAGCCTGTTCAGCCTCTGATTTCACAAATAAAGGACTGTCCTCATCCACAATACTGAGGGTCCTTCTTTCCCTCACTCTTAGGTATTCCTTACCCTCTGAGAAAGCTGATTGCTGAAGTCATGTGTTCCTGTGGATGACGCCTTTAGGCACCAGGGTTTGCATTTTACAGGGAACTTGGATCTGACAAATTTTGTATTCAAGAGGCCCTGGCATGACTCGGGACCAACCATGAGAAGCTTGTTTTATTGTGGGACCTTCAGATAACACTTCAGATATCTTGCCTCTGAGTGACTAATGAACTCCTCTCTCAACCTTCAAACAAGGATTCATCAGGCAAGGAGGGTAACAAAAAGTTCGTATTACTTACTTATCCCTCAGAGTCTATCTTCGGCAGGGTTATTCCTGGAAAAACTTTTCCAGTGTTATCCAAATATAAGGTTGAGCACATACATTTCCCAGAGAAATGTTTCATTCTCACAGTCCTGTTCTTCTCATGAAAGCAATATATGTAGCAAAACAGCCATGACTGAGGTGTAGAACCAAAATGCCTCATTGTTTTTTAATATTTCTTTTTAAATAATAAAATGGCTGAATCAGTAAAACTTCTAGTGAATTTAATGAATTATTATGGGCATAAAAGAGTGGTACATATCTCTGTACTTAATGTTTCTGAGAGATAATCACTTATCATTGGATTACAAGTTCCTTTGGGGTTTGTGAGAGGAAGGGAAATGAATTTTCGTGGTATTCAGCAACTTAAACAGCATATAAAATTACATCTGTCTTTTGCATTGCAGTTTGGCAACTGAAGAGGGGGAATGTTCAGGAAGAAGTCACCCCAAATTTGTTGTCTTACACATCTGAGAGACCCTCGACGTACTGAATTTCCAAGTATGATCTGATTACATGGTGTGAAACGTCTACCCCATCAGGATGCTTAGGGTAAGCATCAACAAGTGCCTGGGGCCAGAAACCCAGGGTCTGCTCAAAGAGCTGTATGAGTCCTCACACCCTGCTGTACAGACCATGCAGGAGCACAGACAAGCAGCATGAACCCCTAAATTCAGTGCCTCCTGTTAGAATATCCAAATTCTTGATGACGCCGCCACACTGACCTGAGTTTCTGCAAGGGTGAAATTCAAATGTTTGTCTGGAAGAGTTCTGAACTTTCTGCCAATTAATGCATAGGAGAGTTTAATTGTGTCAATTAATGTCTTAATTAATTTTGTTTGCATTTAGAAACATTTACTTATAGTAGAAAAACTTCATAAGAGATGAGAGAAGTATTCTACTGGAAGACATGAGGTTCTGAAAAGCTTGTGTTTCAAAGAGCAATTGCTGTCTAACAGAAAACAGCAAAAAACATTGCATTTGGACATGTTCCATAATCTCATTTCTTCCCCTTAGTTTGTATTGGTTGGGCTATTTACATGAAAACATCATCTTTGTTCCTTAAGTGTTCATCTGCTGCTTGCTCCATGCCTGAAGTCAAAATAATGCTATGTTTGTAATATTTTAATCACCTCTACTGCAAACAATTATGAAATTATAAACAGAAGATTATGACTTCAAGTGGCTGGAGCTGATGAACTCTTGAAAGCAAAGATCCTGTTATCATGCAAATGTGTCCAGTAATGAAGAAAATGAAAAAAACCCATGTAAATAAAACCTAAATATGAGTATCTAAATCATAGACAGTAGTGGGTCTTTCAGACAAGATAATGGTAGTTGAAATTATTCCATAATAAAATTATAAATCCATGCTAGCAATTATTACTTCATTTTATGCACATTTTTGCATCTGTAATATTTTTTTTGTCAGCAGGATTTTGTTTTGAAAAACAGAATCCTCACAGGGCCTACCATTTTTTGAACAGCATCTCATCATTTTCTGTAGATAGCACATGCTTTTCACACCTCTTTTTTGTTTATGGCAGTTACATCCAAGAAAGCAGGGCAAGCATGGCTTACACTGCAGCTTCCCTCTCCTTCCAGCTGATCAGTGCTGTGGAAGTCAGGAGTAAGCCAGAAATGTTCAGCTTCACAGGTAGCAAGAGAAGAAGCCCATGAGATTACCTGTATGCCAGCACCTGCAGAGCAGCAGTGTAGGTGTTCCCCAAACAAACCCTTTGCCTCAGCTCTGTGCATCGCTGCCAGAGGAAGGGCTCTAACTGAGACTGGCTTTTATCCCCAAGGCAGGATGCATTGTGAAAAGCATTAGACATCAACCTACCTTCCCAAAGAGCTGCAGTGATGCACCACCAAATGTGCAGCCACTCCTATTCCGCAGCTTTTCCTTGCAGAGGTGATCCAAGCACTCTGCTCAGCACATCTGCACAGGTTTCACTGCTGCTGCCTCCTGATTGACATCGGCTTAGCAATGCTGATCAGCTGAGCGACGGCACCGCTCAGGGAGACCTGCTGTTCTCATGCAGGCTCTGGATTTGGATTGCCCTGAGAATCCCTGGCAAATCCTGACACATCCACTTAAAAAGCTGTTTTTTCCCAGTATGCTCTTTGAACTGCACTCACCCTTGGTAATAAGTAGCTGGATATTTCTGGCTATCACTGGATTCTATGTGCTGTTTAGGAATCTCTGCACAAGATTCCTTTAAACTTGCCTTATATATTTTTGGAGTGTGTTTTATTTCTGGCTGCCAAGCTGGTGGCCTGAAAAACCATTTTAGAGATTGCAGTTGCTGCTGGCATAAGAACAGGAGGTCACTAACATCTGGAGACACTTCCAAGGCCACAGAGTCTGGTAGAGGTGATCTGGTGTAGCAAAGGGGATTTACCTGAGGACTGAGGTATAGCCCAGTCTCTGGAGGGCAGAACTGGTCATAGCAAAGGTGAAATCAGCAAGAGAAACCTAAGCTAATATCAGGTCTCTATGTGAGCAGATAGCATTTTGACCACTGAAGTCATGGTATAATTGCCTGAAAGCTAAAATGCCTGTAGCTAAAATGTAAAGTAGGGCAGAGGTGAGATTAAGGATACGGCATATGTCACTCACAACATGTTTTTTATGATGGCACAGTAATCAGGTGAAAAGGGAGGTTTATCCAGCACTGCGCTTTGAGAAAATGGCTGGTACTTGTTAGATGACAGGTTTCAGTATATTTGCTTTGCTAAGTGAAGCTGGACTTAACTCCAAAAACATAATTGTATGCCATGTGATGAGAGCAGCACACACTTTAAAATCAGTTTCCAAAAGATAAAAACAGATATTGGGTGAAATTTGTCATGTCAAAGGACTAGTATAAGATTCAATATGACTTGTTATGGTAATGTTTGGTACCTTACAGGGAGTATCAATCTCCAGGAAGAATTAATGCGTACAAAAATCAGGTTTTATTTTTTAAGTAAATTTCTAGTATTGTGTTGCAGAGAAAATCTTTAATATACTATTCAGGTGCATTTTGAAAGTGCCTAAATCAGAAATCTAACTAAATAAAATTACTTTTCAAAATCTCACAGAAAGGAAGGAAAATGTTTATCTTAAGTTTCAGTGTTAGGAGACTGAGACTGGAATCTGTGGCATTTGCAGGTTGCAATTGCATCCCACAAAGACTGAGAAGAAAAAAATAATTTCCATGGTTGTATATCTCACTTTGCTAAGTGTGTCTGTGAAAACAGTTGGCCTGCTGCCTCTTTGCTCCTTGAATCTTCATTAGAACATCACACTGATATAACAAACCTGACTTCAGTCACATTTACACAATAATTTGAGGATTTTTGTGGAATTCCGCCATATTATTTCCTACATGGACTTTGCCTTTAACTTGATATTTTTAATATCTCTTAACTAATCCATGCCAAGCTCTTCAAAAGGCCTGTATTTGAAAGCACAAACGTTTATGACATATAGAGACTTAGCTCAGCTATAGAAGCATTTAGATATGTCTTGCACTTTCTCTGAAGACTATATGCCAACAAGAAATTTCACACCATCATTTACATCTTATACATTCTTTCTGTAAAACACCTTTGAAAAACTCACATAGTTGAATGAGAAAGCTACTCCAGTTTTGGTTGTAGTCAAGACAATGTTTCTGATAATCTTGTTGCTCAGCATTTGAATTTAATGGCAAGTGTCAAAGGTTTGGATTATGTCAATAGATCATATTACAAAATCAGCTTTAGAAGAAAAAAAAATCTTTCCTGATTTGCTCAATACACTGCTTGATACAAAAATTGTATTGTGAAGGCACAGAAATAAGAAAGATAAATAAAATGTATTATTCTTTAGTAGCTTACACATTTCTAAGTCAGCAGCATGAGTTCAGGGACCTAACTCAATGTGGTGAATTAAATGTTTACTTAAAAATACTTACTATATACATGCTTTATTCTGTTTAAAATACAGTGTCAGGAGTTTTTCAAAGATCAGCAAAATTCCTCCTAATTTTTCTGGCATATGGAAGTGCAAAACACTTCTACTTACTATCAAAGTTTCTTTTCTAGTCCTCTCTATACAAATAATTGAAAGTAGAATGTATTTATTTTTAATATAGAAAGAATTTATGCTTTCAATTGCTTTCCTGTTTAAGATTCTTAAAGAAATTACAAATAGACAACTATATCTAAATGCAATGATTGTGGCTCCTCTGCAATGCTAGCATTTCCTAACCCTTCCTGGCCCTGTTTTCTATCACTGCTTCTTTTTCTCTTCTAAGGCCATGCAGTGTACAAGCTGTTTTTAATGATTTTGCTAGGTTTGTTATATCAGTGTGATGTTCTAATGAAGATTCAAGGAGCAAAGAGGCAGCAGGCCAACTGTTTTCACAGACACACTTAGCAAAGTGAGATATACAACCATGGAGATTATTTTTTTCTTCTCAGTCTTTGTGGGATGCTATTGCAACCTGCAAATGCCACAGTGTAATTGTACAGCAAGAGACTTCTATCATTCTCTGCTGCAGGAAACAACCAGTCCACTGAAACAGATGTACTTCTCTATTATCCCTGTCTAGTGTCTCCAGCCAGAAAGCAAAAGCAGCAGTTCATCCTTGGTCAGGTCCCACTTGGGACTATGTAATTACCACTGCGGTGGATCAGAAGCAATTAATTTTATTCCTCTTGCTTTAAAAAGCAGTGAACAAAAGAGGGGGATGGTGAGGCTTTTAATGCTGGATTTCAGTCCAACACAGAGATTACGCAATTAAAATAAGAAAATGTCAAGCAACAAAAAAGTTAAAATAGCACTACCTCAGATGGTTTACAACAATGGCAGAGAGCTATGAGGAACAATGTCACTTTTTACTCTCTATAGATCTATTGCAGGTTTCCAGCAGTTCAGACATTGTTATTAAACCTATTTCTTATTAATCACAAAGTGCAGTCTTTTCTGCTACAACAAGCTTTGTTGCTTGATTGTTCTTATTCAAATCTGAGACTAGGAGATGAAGATGTAGCCTTTTTGGACAAGTGTGAGTCACCATGGCTATCGTTCCTCATGGTATATTTGCATAAATATGCATATTTACACTGATCCCCAATACCAACAGTTTCAGTTTAGGAAACAAAACTCTTAAGTAGAAAACTGCAAGAGATTTGTCTAACTTTTCCAGGCTCTTATTGCATTTCCTCTCATAATAAGAAATCAACCACCCTAATAAGTCCTGTCTATCACCACGTGCCTCATTCATCATAGTTGTAAAAAAATTTGGAGAGTATATAAGTATATATCCTTCCAAATGTCCACTGAACTTCATACAGCAAAAACATACTGCTCCCAAAGAGGGCAGAGTTGTCTGTGATGCAGTTTTAAATGGTTGGGTAAGCTGTCAGTGACAACCATCAAGTTTTTTGTCTTCCCTCATTGAATTCCCAGCAGAGAAATAAAGCTTGCTTGAAAGCCAGTCTACAGGTTGACTTGTCCTCTTTCAGAAACAATGTCCAGAAAAGAATGTTCTGTATGGGTAAGAGAGCAATAGCTTTGTTAGATATGGTTCAAAGGAAGAGATATTGTGAAATATACGACAGAAACTATCTTAGATGTAGTAAACTATGCTCTAATATCCTTTGGAACCATGAACTCTTTAATCTGACAGCAAAAGTATATGCTAGTTCTGACCCACTATGGTGCTCCTGAAAAAGAGATTGCAATAAAAATGATGGAGGTGCTTTGCTAAATGATCCATTTCTATTCAGATAACAAACCCCTCTTAACATCTAAAAATGTTATCTCATCTCTTTTCAAACTGAATGGGCTTGTCAATAGACTCTTGCACGGCTGAATTGACTCAGGCATTTTTAAAAAAGGTTTATGGGTGAACTCTAGATAAATATGTAGAGAATATGAGACAGAATTAGATTATGCTCTGTCTACTATATCACAAAGCTAATCAGTTTACTTATTTCCTGATATTTAAGTTTTTGCTTTCTGTTTTTATTGGATGTGGGTTTTAGTATTATTGGAAAATCTGCCAGGTGAAAACATGGATACTTTAACATGTCAAAGTTCAGGGTTTTTTAACCTCTAGTTTTGGGTGTCTTGCATTTATGTTACTATTGACATCACCTAAACCAGGTGAATAACTAAATGCTGACTGCACAGCTATCCTGCAGCGAATCATTTGAAGGCTCATAACTTAATTTTCTCTCCCGTTATGGAGGTTACAGCAAATGGTGTTAGTAGGTGTAGCACAGAACTGTCATAGTTTTTCATTTCAGGAACTCAAGCACCACACTGGCAGCAGGAGGCTGGAATAAGAAAGGAATTACATGTCCTGTTGGGGTCAGGAAATGTGTTCCTCTTCCCACTCCCAATTTTGTGCCAGTCTGCTGCTCAATCCACTACTCACCTGCCATACATCTACAACCAGTAGACATTGCACGTAGGGAAGCCCTGCTCTTAAACCCCAGCATGCGGTCCTATAACAAAGCAGTGCACTCACTCACAGACACCAAGACTTAAGGAAATCAGGAGCACTGTAAACAGTTGTGCTCACAACCTTAGGTTTAAGTCATGAGGTGTAGTATTACACTTGCAATGGAAGTGGAAAGGTTTAAGTTGGACAGAAAACCAAGGCCTTAACTTCATTGGTGGTACTCCACTCACTACATCTGTTTTACATTGGCATAACACCACCAGATTTTTCATTAGAGCATTTTCTTATATGTCAGAGTAGAGAGGAACATATTCTAACTACACATTCAGACCCAGCATCAAATGCAGGCAGAAGGGTTTGGGAGATCCTTAGTGTGCAAGAAGAGCTGTCAGAAAGTTCTGACTCGTACTAATGTTAACCTTTCAATGCTCCTGTCAGGAAAGGCTAATACAATTTTAAAACAAACAGATTACAAAAAACCAGAAGTTATGCATATAGCTCTTAAATACACACAAAGTAATCCATTATCAAAGGACATATTAACCTGAGCAATCATTTGCTTATTAAGCAGGAGTGATATGAAGGTGGGTTAAGGTACACTGGTTTGCCCTGCACTGCTCATGCACCTCTGGGTAAACAATGTTATATCTCAGGAACAGCCTCAGCCTAGATTCTGTTTTATGTGGTACACTGACAGTTCACACCCCAGCCTGTTTGTGTCATTTGTGCAGTATACTTCTAAGGATCTTGACAAAAATGTTGAGAAACCGAAGGCAAAATGCATTTATTACAATATGCAGTCTCAATTCCTAAATACTTGTTTTATTTTTTTTCTCCTCAAAAAATACCTCCAGTGTTCTGTCTATCACAGTCTGCCTTTCTTCCTAGAGTAGCATATTCAATACTGACAATTTAGCTAATACCAACCTACCTGGGGAGCAGGGAAACCTGCTTAATTGCCTGGATTCTGGCTTCACAGAACAGCTTTCACACCTTAAGCTGGACTAGTTCGCATCTGTGGCTGTCAAGTTTCTGGCCTGCAAATGAAGAAATCAGATGCTCCTGCTCCTTAAGGAATACCCAAGGGTACCAAACCTCATGCATAAAGTCAAAACATACAATCTGATTTCCATACTGAATAACATATTTTGTTATTAAGGACTTCCTGAAATTACTGTACCCACCTTTTCTAATTATTATTTTTATTATATTCAGAAGATATTATAACATGATTGTAACCTCAATTATGTCATCTGGGTCCATTCAGAATTTTTACTAACTCTGTTTTGACTGACATGTTTGAATCATTCAGTTGGGGGGGGGGATTAATTTAAAAAAAAGGTGTTATGAAAAGCCTGCCTTAGCACAACATATACTCAAAAAGCTATCAACCAACAAAAATTCTTGCCTTTCAACTCTAAGCATCAGTTCAATTGAGACGTGTGGAACAGATTATTTTATCCCTGTACAACTTCCCTCTTTAAATACAGATTGAGTCAAGGTAAATAATTTTCTTTACAGTAAACCTCAATGTTAAATAACTACAAAGCTCCAGTTTTTTGGAAGGAAAGGGAACCTCTTATAAAAGAGGTTTGCTGGCATCAGATGTTCTATTAAAAAAAATCTGTGTGGCCTACTTTACCTTTCTCCATACAAATTATTTTTCAAATAAAAGACTGTGTACACACTTCTGCATTTAAAAGATACTACTATATTCAAATAACTTTAAGGGTGGCAAGTCAAATAATAAAAAGTGCTGGAAATTAGGTGTTTTCTTCTACTTTACATTATAAATCAAAGTCCATCACTGTGGGAGCTGAATATCTTCCATACAAAATCAATATCAATAGCAAAATCCTCACAGAGTTGATAGCATTTTCGTACTTATCTGCTTTGGCATCAGAATTTTTCCTGTTCATGATTCATTCAACTGTGCTGTTTATGTGTATTGCTGATACAATCTTTAATTAGGTAATTACCCAGTATTTTTCAACACAATGCACAAGATGACTAGCTCTCTCTTCGTGAGGTGAGCAACTAATCAATATTTCTTCTTATCCTCCTGTTTATTGTGTAGTTCTGACCCTATTTATTCTAGAGTCTCTTCACTGAGCAGAAAAATATTTGTTTCTCCATAGAATTCTTTGTGATATTGCTGTCACCACAATAGAGCTCAAAGGTAAATAATTCATCTTTGCAATATCCTCAGTAGGTAAAACCTCTGGAGAATTAAGACCTAGGGAACAATTGCTCTCTGGTAGTATCTGAAAGTTCTATTCTCCTGGCCATTCCTCTGGCCCATGCTTTTGGACTTCTACCAAAACCACAGAATGGGAAAACAGAAGTGAAGAAGTGGCACACATCTAGGTCCCTATTTAATCTGGATGTCATGCCTCTGGAACTGGCAGGTTTTTTGAGTTCCACAGTTTAAACTTGGCCAGAGACCAAAGATCTAATAATTGCCCCACATCTTTTGTGCACACATGTAGGAACAGACTTCTGTATCTTTTCCTGATTTCTTAGCATTTCACCAAGGAAGATCAGCTGGACAACAGCTCATATTAAAAGGGAAAAATAAAGATTGTGAACGAGTTCACTGGAGCCTGCCCAGATCTTCCTCTTGTAGACAATAGCTCCAGGCCCTAGATTTTCACGCAAAAGAAATATGACAAAACAATCATCAGTGTTTGAAGCAAGAAAGCTCTATCCTCTGAAACCAAAGGCAATTTGAGGCAGTCACAGTAAAATAAATAGTAGATAAGTGCATGCCAAACTGAGCTCTGGAATATCAAAAGTGGAAGCTATGAGGAAAACTCTGGCACTGTAAAACTTTACGTTGTTATATTTTAAAATGTGAAATTGTTTGTGAAATTGTTTATGAAATTTTAGGACAGAAAGTAATAAAAGGATTTTAAAAAGACATTTTTAATATTTTTCCATTGAGCAGAGCTTACTGTTAAACAGATGAGGCACAAATATGTCTTTCTTCCCACTGTTGACATGAAGAGCAAATGCCCTTGTAGAAGAACATGTAGTGGGAACATACACATTTCTCCTCTGCCTCTACGGATTTCCAGACTACCTCCACATCTTCTTGCACAACTTTAAGAAGACAAATTTCTTGGGGTAATGTCCCAAAGACTAGGCATTTCTTCATTACCCAGAGCAACTGGAAAAATAAAAGGTATTAATTAGACCTTTACAGATAACTTCAATACCTTCTTGGCAATGAGTCTGAGAATTTGAAATGGACATTGAAAGAAGTTTGAAAACATTTCTAAAATCTGTGCTGTCTCCTACTAAACATGTTCCAAGTTGCTTTTTTAACTTGGAAGTTTGAGCATGGAAATTTCAGAAAGTAAGTTTTTCATGTGTCCCATTTACTTTTTAGTGCTAGTTCTAAATGGTCAGCAAAAATTTTTTATCCAGTTATCATCAATTTAAAACCTATGGGAAGTAAAATACCCACTAAAGAGGAATTCAGATCTTATTTTAGCAGCTCCAGCCACTGTGACATTCTCCTAGTATGAAAAAATTAGTTTCCCACTTAAACACCAAGAAGTACATCTTATTGATTTTCCACAGCAGAGGTAGAAGGAAATGAAGGTCTAGAAGGAAAATAAATGTTTCTGTGGCCATGTACACTGCACACGGTACTTCCAAATTTTCAGACAATTGGCTTATATAGATCAGCATCTCCACAGCATGTTAAACACGCAGCTTCCAGCTATAGGGATAAATAGAGGGGGTAGATGCAATGAAGCTGCAATTTATGCACAGGTTACCTTTAGTTTAGCGAGAAATCAACAAACTGCACATTTGAATCTTATGCCCTGAATCTACTTTGGTGTGAAAACAAACCATTAGAAGTCAGTTTTCTTTTTCTTTATTCTCACAACCTGACAGACTGAAGAAAATGAAAGACAGAAAATGTCAGTCTTGTTTCCCTTCCTTTTTCTTTTTCAATTTCTCTATAAAAGGGAAAAATGAAAGCCCAATAAATATAGCTGGGGGAATGATGCCTGAGTTGTTGCTACACTGCACATATTCTTATAGCCTTCTAAATCGTAAAATGTTAACAGCAAAACTAAATCTTGACATGTTGATAGCTAAAACCATACTGCAATATGGCACATCAATTGCCTGTTATGTTTTTGAGGACCAAAAAATATTCTCTTCTGTACCATTAACATAAATCAAACTGGTTAAATCACTTGAATACTCCAGGTACCTTTTTTTTCCCCTCATATGGCACAATGGTTGATGTGAGTGCTAGTGGCAGAGCGGGGAGTGAAGAAGAGGGGGAAGGGAAATCAGATAGACTGTAGGTTTGCAGAAGGCTTCGGTACACAAATCAAGCTCAATAAGCTTGTCAGATGAACATTTCACATTAAACAAAATAATAACCTGTCATATGATTTTAAACAGCTTCTTTTCTCTTCTTTTTTTTCCTTTTTATTTCCTGCCAGGTTTCAGAAGAGCAATGCGGGGCTGTAGGTACAGTACCACAGCTGCATATCTCAGAGCAAATATTTGAAAGGCTTCATACCCTTGGTTCTTGCCAGATGTTGATTTTGACAGGAGATAAAATACCAGGTTTTTCCAAAACTTCAGCATGGGTGAATTATAGCTAGTAAAAAAAAGAAACAACAACAACAACAAATATAAAATCTCTGGTTCTGCAGATCTGCAAAATTACTGTGTGCAAGTAACATTTGACCCAGTAGAAAGGTATCAATCAAAATAAAATAAATAGACAAAACCCAACCCAACTGGAATTTGACCACTTTGAATGTTTGGAGGCTAACTCTCATTCCTTAACTAACCAAGGTAGGACATCAGCATCCTCTCGGCTAACCACCAGTAACTGATTTCTCTCAAAGCAGCTCTGTACAACCTCCAATAAATATTTAATTCTCTAATGGTGGCAAAGGTCATCTTGGCATTCCTCAACTTGGAGAAGGAATGGAGCTCATAAAATCTCAGAGTTCATTCAAGGTAATCTGTCTATGAACTAGTTTTTCATGAGAAATTCTGTTTCATGATCTGCTTCAATTTCAGACGACTAAAACTGTAATTAATGGTAATGGAGTGACTAGACCTCATTTGCCTGATGAGTGCACAGTCCACCTGATGCTCGTTCTTATACTGGGGTTTGCTGCTGTGTTCAAACATGATTATATGGGTTAACAGCTGAGAGATCCGGGTTCATTTCTGATGTTGTTTATATAATCTTGGCTTTTGCTTTAGAGTCTGTGACTTAGCTTTCCTGGCTGTAAAGGTGAAAAAAACCCCAAATTATGCAAATCATTTCAAGTTTTGTGCATAGGGGAATCCTAGCTGTATGTACAGAGCATTAGCCAATTCATCCTCCGGTGTAATTAGGTTGCTTGTAACTAATTCTCTTTGTATCATGATGTATTACAAAACTGTTATTAAAGACCATATTTCTGAATGCCTTTAAGAAATTAGGTTCTGGTTCTCTTCATACTGAATTTGATGGCAAATTTTCCATTAAATTCATTGGTTCAGGATCACAGCTTAATGAGCATAATTCTTTGAGTCTGCTCTTGGTGTAACAAAGAGTTTTCATTATACTGTGGTCTTTGTTCATTGCAACATTCAGGATATAGTCAGTATATCATTAAAGGAAACTCATTAAATGTGCAACTACATTCAGAGTAACTCAGATTAAGATTTTAGTATAAAAGATACTGTGACAGAAAGAGTGTATATTTTTAAATGAAGGAGAACTCAGATACAGAACTATTTGTTTTGAAAGAGCACCTCAAGTCCTCAATCTCTCTTGTCTATAAATTGCATTCATAATCGACAGCTCATTAACAACTCATTA
Source organism: Monarcha castaneiventris obscurior (assembly GCA_026261815.1). Classification (NCBI taxonomy): domain Eukaryota; kingdom Metazoa; phylum Chordata; class Aves; order Passeriformes; family Monarchidae; genus Monarcha; species Monarcha castaneiventris. Next base: position 25,186,554 of record JAMPIT010000327.1, read on the forward strand.
TGGATACTGAATATTGCACAAACACAGACAGTGCAGCAAAGGAGAATTCATGAAAGGGAAAACAGGGAGATATTTTTCAATTGAAGAGTATGGCTTCATTAATGGCATTTTGGGTTCTCTTTTTTCTACATTTCAATCACTAGAAACAGATCTCTTGATAACTACCACTTCTCAGTACCTGAGGAAAAATGTGTCTGTTATATGTAGATAATGGACCAGCTGTATAACCATGCAGTGCCTGTTTTTCACAGACTGCAAGATTTAGGAAATGCAAATTAGTAAAATTCTACTAAATTGGATATAAAGTAATTAGAAATTCAGTAACTCTTTCTGTATCATATGTGAAATGATGCCAGTAGCGTTCATAGAGCAGCCTAGGAAATATTACTTCTTCCTTACATTGTCAGTCCTTGGAAAGTTACAGTGACACTCAACACATTTCCATTTGACCTGAATCTTTATGCAGTCACCTATCATATGCATTTTAATTATTCTATTTCACAGGAAAGAAAGTACCAAAGGAAAAATATTATTTTTCAAGTCCACGAGCTCACACATAGCTCCAGGGAAGAAAGGTAACACATCTTTCCTAAGTTTTAGTATAATTTTAAAGGTACTGCACATACACTGGCAGCTTTGGATTACACATATCCACAATCATTTATCAGTACAATGGGATCAATGACTTCTGCAAGTCCACAACACCAATAATTCAGATTATTTAAGTACTATCTCGTTCTTTTACAGTACTATAAGTAAGAGGAGTGTGTGAAGTAGTCAAAGCAAAAAAATAAAGGAATTAACAGAGAAAATACTGTGCTGACAAAATGTTATATTCCTATCTTCGGGCAAAGAAATGGGAAATTTGTAACAATTGCGCATTTTCAGTGTCTTAGAGATTACTTTTTATTTCACTACAATTTGTGACAAGATTTATTAAGAGAAAATAAGAGCTGATACATTTCTCTTTTTCCTCTCAAGGGAAAGTCCAAAGCCCGCCCTTGTTACATTCTGTAGATGGAGCTTCTGTCCATACAGAGCTCTGCAAGAGGTACTTCCTGAAGACATTTTGGGAACATTCATAAATGACAAACTTGAGTGTGTCTCAGTTTTCCTCTGTGAATTTCTGAATGAATTTGTCTTAGTTGAAAGAAGATTCTCCCAGGTTTGAAGAACTTCCTTGATTTTCCCTCTGTCAGATCTAGCTCTATGCTGACTGCAGAAAAGACCAAAAAAGCTATAACTGAACACTGTTATGCCAAAAATGAAAAGATTAATACCTGTTCACAAGCTTCTGAAAGGCCCTTTTGCTTCCTGAGTAAAAGATGCAATGTCCCTTCCCTAAAGGATGTACCAAGACTGGTTATAAAAGATCTTAAGATCATTGCTTTCAACATTGTCCATAGAAAGACAAGTGAAGCTGAAGATCCCTCTGCATGGCTATCTGTTGAAATCCATTTAATTTCAAGAATGAAATATTCGTGGAAATATGTGAATTTCATGCAGAGAACTTGAGATCTTCTAGACAAGAAGAAAGATTTCGCTTGTATTTTACCAACATCATATCAATGAATTGTGCATGTAGCAACAAAATTGACTTAAGGATTAACATAGTTGAAGAGAGAGAGCCACAGAACTACAAGACTGGAAGATGAGCTGCAGCTGAAGGCATCTTTATTTCATGTATTTAAGATTGTGCAATAACATTACTTATCCTGTCATTTTTTGGAAGCATGACAGCCACTCAGACAGTGGGAGTTAGACAGCCAGCACCACTGAAAATGTCCTCTGGTGGTGACTCAAGTACCTTTATGAAGACTCCAAAGCAATTAATGGTTGTATGTGTGTATGTACCTACTACAACAAAACTTACACTACATTGCAGTCCCATGTCATAGCACTAATATGTAGGGAATCACAGGTGGAAAACTGTTGAAAACCATATACATTATGATTTTGTTGAAGGTGGGATGCACATGAAGAAACACACTTTTAAAAATGCAGAAAAGAAAGAAAAAAGGACAACTGTATGTACAATGCTTGAACTTAATTTACTTTAATTAACCTTGTGTATCACATTCTAATAAATGTGAAAATGGAGAACAGTCAGTAGGAACTAAATCTTTGAGGAGTATCCCAGTCCAGCCATATAATGAACTTGAAAACTTTTGATTTTTCCCTGATAAAGTTCCCAATAGTAGATATTTATGAAAATATGGATAAGGATTTGTAACTTCAATTTAACATCATAAAATATTGGGTCATGTCAAAAGACCACGTAAATATGTGAACTTGTTGCTGGAAATGTTTATTGGTGAAATTCTCTGAGAAGCACAACAGTAAAATGGTTTTGATGATTCTCAATAAATGACAACATTCATTTCCTTTATTTAAACACCGTAAAATTCCCCTGCTCACTCTGAAAACACTTTGCAAGCAGATTGCTCTTCAGACATTAATATTTTTTCTAGCAAAAATTAGGTTGGTACTTCTGTCCTAAATTGATACCTTCAGTGATAACTGCAGCTAATAAGTCATTCTTACATATGTATTCCAGGCTGAAGTTCAGAAAAACAATTTCAGTCTGAAATTGACATTGTTCTTTTATCAAGGTATTTTAAAGTTTTTTATTTTTTTTCTGGGGGGCAAATTTTTGCTGATACCCTCTGCAATGTACATTAAATCAGGAGGGGAAGAAAGGGAAACCTAGGTACTTTGTATTCTGAATGGAAATTACCCATTTTTTCTCTACGTTTCCAAAGCCTTGTCAGTAGGGAATATCCAAAGACAATCCTTTTTGATCAGTGGTAAAGTAGGTATCTCTTCAAAGTCTTTATAGTTAGTGTAGTAGGTTTTTTCTGAAAGACAGGTTATTGAGAATTGTGCAGTAATTGCCAAGTGACATTAAATGGCCTTGTTATATGCTGGGTCAGATTAATTCTTCCTTCTGGCTTTAGAAATCTAATCAATTCAGAAATAAGGGGCAAATTTTAAATATGTATTCTAGTTTATTATTTTTATGGTCATCCTATGTTACAGTACAAACTGAAATTCCTTCATATTTTGCACAGGCTGTGGAGCTTAAGAGACCAAAACATCAGAAGTTCTACCCCTAACTATCATACAGTTTTGTAGTGGCTAATTTGTAACAATAGATATTATCCGGACATTTCTTCCAGGTTTTCTCTTAAATACTGGGCAACTTCTGATTTTACAGAAAAGTCAACTTCTTATTCAGTTGCATTCAATTCAATAATGTGTCTTTAGGTTTAAAATGCTATTCTGAACACTTAAAACAATGGAACCCTTTTATGTCAGAGATTTAAGAAAAGTTTTGATTCTATATGGTGTACCAAAAAACAAATTGTGACACATTATTTCATAGAGCACTTTTTGTGACAGAGGGAGAATGTCCAAGCAGAGGGAGCATCTCCAAAGCACACTGTGTCCAGCTAGAAATTTTGTAAATTAGCAGAGTGCAGATCAGTCATCATAACTGCGTCAAGACACAGATATAGTATCACATTAGAGCTTATAATATGTCAGAAGAAGATTTTTAAAAATGACCTGCTTCATCCCAAGAAATAGACAATTAGTTTATAAACCACAGAAATGAGATATGAAATGAAGTCAATGATGTATCAAAACCTATAAGTAAATATGACATTATGCACCAAAATGTGAAGCTGTGATTACTTTCTGCAGCTATGCTCTTAAATCAAACTGGAAGTAAATAATTCAGTAATGACTGTTAAAATACCTTATCATATTTACTAGCACAGCTGGGCAGATATATGTAGCAGGGAAGTGGGAATGAAAAAGAAAGAAAAAAGAATACTGCTCGGAATATTTTAAATGTTCAAATCATTTATTGAAAAGAAATAATGGCTTCAAAATTCAGAATAAAAAAGCCCTTCTCTTTCCCCACCCCTGAGAAAGGAAGAGGTTTGGCCTACCTCACGGGTCCCCACAAAAGGCACACATCCATTCAGCTGACTTTTAGCCACAAGCCCTACATTCTGACAGTGTCTCTCCTCATAGGCAGATTTTCCTTCTCTGAACAAAGTGCTACTTTGAAGGCCACCTCTCCCACAAGTCCCTGCAAACAACTGTGTGCTTTACCACCCTACAGAAAGGTGCAGTTTTTTAATTAACCATACTTCACCTACCAGAAAACTACGTTCCCTCAAGGGCTGAAATGATCTAGTGTATCATCCTTTCTCTATCTTGAAGTACCACAAATAGAACAGTGAAAATTTCAAAGGCATCTGATTGAAAATACAATTGAAAGAGATGGGAAAGAAAGCAGAAAAGCCAACATGCACCCATTTTGATCCCATCACTGAAAGTAACTGCACAGAAAACTGTTCATATTTTATTTAACTCTTATGTCTCTTCATTCCCAGAAAGACATCACAAAAAGAGCTGATATTTTTAAAAAATCTTGATTTTTAATTTTTTATGTATTTTAATCAATCATTTCTTTATTTGGTAAGGAGGAATCAGAACTTTTGTTGCCATCACACTGGCAAATAAAAATGAAGAATTATTTCCCTCCAAGATGTAGAATCTCTATTAAAACTTTTAAGGAAATTAGTTTTGGTCATCAGCCTATACAATGCCTGAAAAGCCTTATATAATTATTTTTCTAAATTTGTGAAGACCTCTATTCTCAAATAGCAGAATTATTCCATTTTTATTACTGTATTGCAATGACGGAATTAATGATCTTTATAGGAATGCAGTAACAGAAGAGCAGTTGATGAGATTTTTTTAAAAGCATTTAGAATACTTAGAGGCTTTCCTCTGAATCAGTTTCAATTAACTTGAGGAAACCAACTCTTCAGGATAGAAACAAGTACCTGTTTTAGGAGCTTTGCAGAAGCCAGTGTGCTCAGGATGTTAGGCATCTTGAGCAAGCCACATCTGCCATACGGGGCTTTCTATGTAAGGCTTGAGAAACCTGAGTGCCAGCATGAGTGGCCACGGCGTAGCCACGTACAGATAACAAGGTAAGGGAGTGTGTGGGAATATCCTGTACCTGGATACATTTCCCAGGTATGTGTAGCTAGAAAGGTTCTGATGGGCATTAAGAAAAGGATAACAAACACTGTCAAGAGAACTTGGAAAGTTTTGCTGCTGCAGAAGTAAGGAGATACTGCACAGAAAGAGGAGGAACCTCTCCTCAGATATTCAGCACATCATGGCTGTCCAGCTGGTGTCTGCCTGGTGCAGATAAAGGTGACGTTCCCACCTGCTGAAAGAACGTAAGACTGGCCTGCCCTCTGTATTTCTCTTCCTCGTTTCTACCTTATTCTACTTACTGTTCTGTCTTTCTTACTGAGACTCAGAAAGAACCCCACTCCTCCTGGGGCAGAACAATACCTTCAGAGTTCCAAAATAAGGTTATAAAACCCAAACCCATCAAATTAACAGCCAGCTCTCAAACATTTGTGATAAGCCTCCAACTCTGGAAGAAGACCTTCAGGGAAATTTTTGTGACCTTTCTGGGGAGCCAAGAAAGCTCAAGAGTTGACTACAGGATGGTCTTTTGGGAAAGACTATGACTAAATGTCAAGTTAGAAAGGGAAGGAAAAGGGGTTGTCTAGGGTTCATTTCAATTCATGACATAAGCAAAATGAGGGAGAGTAGACAGGTGGCTTCCCAAATGATACCTTCTAGCACTGCAGTTAAGGGACCAAAAAAAAAAAACCACAAAAAACCCCCAGAAGGTCCCCAACCCTATCTCAGAGGAACACTGCACAGAAAATATCCTCTTTCACTTTTTAAATTCGTCACAGTGTCATGCCGTGACTGAGACATATCACAAGGAAGAATTAAGAGTGAGATGTGCAAACAAAATGCTTTCTTTGCTATTCTAAACTAGTTCTAGAATGGAAAAAGGCAAGGCTAGCATACCCTGTCATCAGTAGAGTAGAGATCTGAAGTTATTAAGAAATAAAGGTGGAGGGGAACAGAAACTGCAGTTTTTCAACTAGTAAATTGCCTTTGAATTTTTTTAATTGTACAAAATTAGGTTACCTGAAAAAAAAAAAAAAAAGCCTAAACAAATAAACAAACAGAAAATAAAAGAGAAAAAAGCTACTGTATTGATATTGTCTAGTCCAGCAGGAGAAAGCCAGGATTATACAAAACCCTGGACTGGCCATGGGGCTCCTTTGTACGAGGGAAAATGAAATGATGAGTCGTGTAGATTAGGGATACAGGAAGATAGTAGAAACACCTTGTGGCCCAGGACTTCAAAGTTTTAAGTTCAAAGTTATGAGGTGCCTCACTCCTATTTAAAGCAAGGTCAAGTGATTAAACACTTGAAGAATTTTATCTTGAGAGTCCAAAAGGAAGGCTACATGTATTTGAGGTGATAACAGATGCATTTTTTCTGAGCACAGTCCCAGTTATTTTGATTCGGGCAAGTCCCAGACAGATGGGTCTAAATAATGATTCGGCTTCTCAAACTAAACCAGCAATTTCCATGCTGCAGGGGTGTTAGTTGCTTGATTGCTACAGACAGATGCAATAGATGTTCTTCAGTTCCTACACTGTGTTTTGAGATGAACAAGGGACAAAGTTTTTGCAGTAACCTGGAGCCTAAATATTCCTAATGTTCTCACTTTCTTACATATCTTACTATTTGCTTTGAAAAAATTCCAATGGCAGATTTTGCATTTAGTTCCAAATTTTTAGAGTATGAAAAAGTTTCAAAACCCTTATTCTAAAATCACATTTATGTTTTGAAAAATGTCTTTTGCTTCCTCACAGAGAGTTTCAGGAAGTCAGAGGCTGATGACAGGCAGTACTTCTCCACAGCCTTCAGGAAAGGATGTTCAAACAGCTGGCTTTGTCCAGGCTCTGATATCAGGTCACGACTTGGACCTATCCCAAACGCCACTTCTGGTTCCAGAGCAATCTCCACATATTTTTTTTGACTGAGAAAACACTCAACACCAGTGAAATGTCTGGAAGAAGGTGCTGAAGTCCTATGCCCATTCTAAGCCAGGTACACAATAAAAGACAAAATTAAGGCTCTTTTAATTCAGGAAAGGATTAGCCTAGAAATACCTGTATGTAGGTACATGTGAGTGTGTCTTGAGCTCTCTCTATCTCCAGTGACTCTTGGATTTAGTAGCTGATTATTCAAACCTGACTTAGGAATGGAGAAAGATAATATTTCAATAAATTGAGTGGATATGAAGGATGTATTCCATTATCAAGTCATGCCACACTGGAGATTCTGACAATATATATTTACACACATAGCCCTTAAAAAAGCTTCAGCATCAAGAACCTCTGTTAGAGGTCTCATCATATGGCACTTAAAACCAAAAGAAAGAACACAAAACATATCTTTAGAATGAATTTTACAGATTTGTTACTTCCAGAATTACTAACTTCTTTTGTTATTCCATTGCATTGTTTGTACTTCAAGGTCTGTGGCCCTTCTTCTCTGTAAAGGTAGAACATTAATTCTAGGCAGACCATAGAACATTTCCCTTGTGAGGCAGTTAAATGTTTTTTCAGACTAGACATTAATCATGAACTCTGACACTTATTTCAAGGACAAAATATTTTTCCTGTTTCTTACATCCCACTTCCTCCCTTCAAAGGAAAGAAAAATCTGCTATCTGGTATATCAGTCCTGAAGTAAGACATACACTGATGAATCTGCAATAACATTAAATATGATTTTCTGTCCCTGTGTGTTCCCGTTTAAACATTTACTTACAGAGCATTTATCAAGAAAAGAAGAGCAGTCCATTTCCAAGTTCAGTGAAACAGACTTTATAACCCAAAGTTAGCAAAATGAGATCAAATCTTCATTCTTTAATTGCTAAAAAAGAAGGTCCCTTTGGACCACAAATATGAAAGCAAGAGTGGGATGAAGCAGCTTGCCTTTTCTTTCACGTAATGCCCTCTCTGTGGCCTCCTAACAGTCAACAAATGATAACACACATTTTAAAGCAAACTAAAACCAATTTTGCTGCTAGGTTTTGTAATGCCTCATACAAGTTAATGAGGACTCAACATTCTTCCTCTTTATTGACACACACACAAAAAAGATTCCCCTACTTGTCATTTTGAACATCTATCTTTAGCCATTAAACTAAGGGATTTGAAACTTTCCTGGGCCACACACCCACCCCTGCCTGTAGGGCAGGTGTCTGATTTCAGGAGCATTCCATTAATTGGGAACATGCAATCAGTACTGGCTACTGGGTGTTTACAGGTCATGCTTCAAAAAAAAAAAAAGCAAGGAAGATAATATCCTTAAATAAATATAAATATTTAATCTTTTAAGACCACTGGAAATTACAGTCCTTCAAATATTTTTAAACCATGTGAGCAGAAGTCCAGCTGTTCAGAACAAAACTACACACACTAACATATCTCCCAAATATTCCTTTTTAAGCACTGAACTGGGATGTGCTAGTTCTGGATCATTTGTTGAGCACATCAACTGTTGGCAGGAAGCCAAAGATGATAGCATTTTACACATTTTTAAGTAAATGTTTGTTCTTTTTTGGTTTGCTTAAATTAGAGGAAAGGATTTCCAGTGGAGAATATTTTGCTTTATTAAACTGAAAGAATTGTAGGATTAGTTGCGACTACAGATAAACTGTGCTGAAGTGCCTTTTCATACTTCTCGAGCATACTTTCCTGAGAAGAGGTTTGTTACCTTCAACTTTTTGTGGATAGAGCCATATGGTCCTACAACTCTCAGACTGGAAATCCTGGCGGCAATCTCTCATTTACTACTCATGTTCAACTGACAGACCCAACTGTGTTTGTCATCAATATGCCTCTTCTTCCAAGAGCCTATGACAGCAGATGAATGGAAGTGACCCCAAGCCAGCTTCTCCAAAACAAAGCATTATTCACTCACACACAGAGAAAAGGGCTTAAGCAAACAAAAGACCTTTACCTCAGCTTTCATCTTTCAGTCCCAGCCTCAGTAAATTCAGCTTTATCCTGCTACTTCCACCTTCAGGTTAGCTGGGAGTAGGTGAGACTGTTTGTTTCAGCTTGCTTGTGTGCCCCTCAGAGTCAGTCCCCATCTCCCCCCTGTGCAGCTGCTGACAGCCCACTTAACCTCCCTTCTTCCCTTGAATCAGCATCTGTAAAGTTTTAGTATCCTGCTTGGGCCTGAAAAGGGCAAACTTGCTCTATGATTTGATGCCTGGCAGAGGCAATTCCTATTTAGAGCTTTTCTGTTGGTTCCCAAGAGAACTCCAGACTTTTTCCTCAGAATCTATCATTATTTTCTTTCATGTTTTCCCTTTGCGGTCAGGAAAGACAGTAACCGTTAGGGAAAGTGAGATGCATAAGGTATTTGTTAAAAATATGCATAGCCCCCAAAATTTCCAAAGGAGTAGAAAGAGACCTTAGTGGAGGTGACAGCCTCATACCCTGTCACAGTTTCAGGGTTTAATTGGTTACAAGAAAATAGTATTTATTCCTCTTCGCTATCTCAAAATGTATCTGTCTATTAAGTTGTTTGACATACTGACGTTTTTGATTCACCCTGCAACATCGGTATGTTTTATGTGAATTCAGTAGTAATAGCTGTAACTAACAGATTTTAAGTGACTTTTCTATAAAATACAGAATAAAATGTTTCTAAAAGTAAGTGGAGCCGAACTACTTTTGAGATACCTAGCACCTTGACAGTCTCTGGGACAAAAAGATGTGGAATTCATCCCTACTCACCAACAACTCCTCTTCACTCTCCTCCACACATAATAGGCTTCACCTGCTGAATCTGCAGGAGAATCCCAACAGAAGTCCGGAGATTCTCATGTGAGCACATTTTACAATATGCTAGAGAAGGTACTTGGAAATAGAATATGGAGAATGAAGTCTCTTAAGTGGATGATGAGCAAGGCTACTGATTGCAGCATGACCCACTCCACACCCCGCATTTCTTACTCTGTTCAGTGATATAAGGGTAGGTGGCTTGCCATAGCAAGTTTTATTATTTTGCATTATCAGTTTTTGCTATTCAGACAAGGAAGGAGGACTTTGTTGTCTCCCTAAATCTAAAATATCATCCTTTTCTGTTCATTTGCTGGCCTGTTAGTGCTAAATTGAAGTGTCTCACAGTCAGCAGAGGACTAGAACTGTCCAGTTATGCAAGCTTTCCATTTCCTTGGTTTTTTGAGGTTATATCAGATACACGATGAGTTTGGCTGCTATAAAGCCAGCTGAGGAGGAAATAAACTGTTTAGAAAATATACATAGCTTGAAGAGTTTGAAAAGAATCTAATACTAAATGCACAACAAGCTGCAGTGTCTTTTATCATATACATGTATTTACTAAATTCTCTTGTGAAATATGTTCAAAGAAGAGTTTGAAACAAATCTTTCTCACTGCTATGTATTATTTGATTATCACAAGCCATTACAATTTTTGGGCTTTCTCCCACTCTAGAACTACTTTCAGATACTAAAGAGAACACAGCTGCAGGGAACACACTCTCCTAGTGGGCTACCTGAGAGGAGCCCTAGTGATTAAGATCCCTTTCACACATCCAGTGAGAGGAGAGGGCAGAGGAACACAAAACACCACTGCAAGCACCAGATCAGGCTGAGAAGGAATCTTGTTTGCAGGTACTCAGTTAGGCATGTGACTGCCTTAAAGAGAGATAGTGCTTCCAAAACTCCCACCAGAGACTGATGCATTGAAAGCTGCTCAGGAGTTCAGTAATGAGCACATTATAACTGTCCTCTTTGTAGTACTTCGGTGCAGCTGTGACTGGTGTCAACATGCAGAGCACTGCCCTTGTGAAGTGCTGCATGATAACATCAGACTCTCCAATAATGCTCCTGAATGACCACAGGGCATATTATGACATTATTTGGGCAGTTTTGGTGTTGTACTTGGGTCATTTTATTCTACCTTCAACTATTGAACAGAATGGTCCCTGATGTTTGGTGTTCAGTGAGAGAAAGGAAAAACATTCCACAGGTTTATATTTGTTAATTCTACATCATAATGGGTAAAGATCAGCTGTATAATTGTAAAATTATGTAAATTATGGACATTTCACAAAAATTTATTCTTAGCACTACCGTTTAATGTCCAGATACTCGCACTGTGAAAGTAGGCTAGACTAATTTGTGCATTTGATGTAAAGTTTTACAAAACCCGTATGTAGTATTGGGTTGTTTTCCTAACCAAATAGTCTTTGCCAGGAGAAACAGACAGCTTAAACTGTGAAGGGTAAAATAATTCCTACCTGTAAATAAAATATTATTGCTCTTATCATACAATGCACTTTGATTATTAATAGTCACCATCCCAATGCAGTAAGAACTGTGAAGGCCATAGCACCCATGCTAAAACCTGATTGCTAGAGTTTGAATAAAACAAACAAACAAAATAAACCCAATAGCAACAAAAATTAAAAAAAAACACTGAATGTCTATTGGATGCCTACATTCACAGTGCTTTGAAATAGCCTGGTGTCATAAACATTAAATGTGAAGAAAGTGGAATAGAGCTGTTAGAAACTGAGGAGTGACTAAGTCTATTCAACTCAGAATCAGAGAGAGACTTACTACAGTTTGCAAGTAGATGCTACCCCTTCCATTTAAGGCCTGAAGTTCCCAGCAAGATATTCAGATATACTTTTCTGCATAAATTCTGAGAAACAAAGCAGCAAAAACCCCAACCAAACCAAAAAAGAACCCTTAAATTATATTTTCATCTTGCAAAACCTGAAAGACGGAGAAAATTCACAAGAGTCTGTTCAAATCTTTTCATGAGATGCTTGCTTTCTAAACATGCAGTTTCCTTAAGCATCTTGAGTTATAGATTCATATCCTGAAACCCAAGGGTTTTATTCTATCAATGTCTCTGTGCAGAATATTTTCTGCCAGTGCCTGCACCCAAATCCTAATACCTTTCAGTGTAACGTAATAAACCTAGCCTGAAAGTTTGGGATTTGTTTTGTTTTGATGGTGGTTGCACATTTAACCCAATCTCTCGTTCTTAAATAAGGAAAGGTCTCATTAACCTCATTAGATGGTTTCCTTTTTGAAGGCTACGAGTTTGGTGTTAACAGCTGATCTGCAAGAAGGCATCTTGGTACACTGTGAGCACTAAATTCCTCAGCTATCCACATTGATTAGCTTGAGGGCACACTGATGCCTTCCCTATAGAGTGAGTGGAAGCATTTAAAATACAATCCCTCTCCTGGGGAATTTGCCAGTGCTTGAGCTGTGCATAAAGCATATACCACATCAACATCTTAATGACTGTGTTCCAGCTTGGCAGCAGTAGCTATCTAAGCTGATGCTCAGAAATCCTCAGCCACAGGTTACCACATTTCCTGGGCTGTCCTACTGGCATGATAAGTCCCACACACATCATAAAAGAGATGCTGATCACAGCAAACAGGAACCTCTCAGTCATAAAGTGCCCCCATGAGCTCACAGTCTTCTGTAGACATCAGCCCAGAGAGGTCAGTGTAGCTAAATTTTAATCACTTCCACTTTTAGGGATGGGGTGTTGGGTCCCAGCTCTGGCATTTCCAGGCGAACGTCAAGGGGCACAATCAAAGTCTGCTTCAGTCTGAGATGACAGCAAAGAATGACACCTCACCCTTCACAAATATGGAACTCATGATCTTCCAGCTCAGGTTCAAATAGTTAAAATTTCTACTCTGTCAGTCTGCAGAAGCACCTGAAAGACAGTGTTAGTGAGGACAAAAAAGAGCTTCAGTGCACCATGAAAAAGATTGTTCTCGCACATCCATATCTTCCTGCTTCCTTTACAGCTCAGCCATTATTCTCTTAAAAATCCCAGGCCAACTTATACCAACCCACCTCTCCCCAGCACAAGCTTTTCTAAGTACCTTCATTAGATTCTTTCAAGTATTTCATTTAAAATCTGCTTTCCAGAAAGGACCAGCAGCAAAACTCTGCTACCAGTCTCTTAGATATCTTACAGAGTTGTGTTGGAGGCAGATGAAAAAAATATCCAGCACAGGACACAGGATGCGAATTTTTTATATTCTATTTATACGTAATCACCTTTGCATGTTGAGATAAGGTGCAGCCCTTGCTTCCAGCTTTCTGAAAAAGCCCATTAATCATCACAGCCCTTCAAGAGTGCTTATTGGTTTTTGGGCTGGTATATCAAAGAGCTCATGAAGTGGTCTGAATCACCCAGAATTTACACTTCATCCTGTCATGTCCAGCTTCATCAGAGGTGAACTTGCCTGGGGACAACATCTTCTAAAGAAATGTGGCATCTTTGCATTGCCAGTTCACTGCAGAGGATTAGCATGTCAAAACGAGAGTGGTGAATAGGTACAGGTGAAAACCAGAGAAAATGCGCATACAAATGTCTTTGCAGTTAAGTTTTTCTGCCCCCAACCTAACCAATATAGCTAAATGCAAATGAAGGAGACTGCACCGATTTAATCACACTCAGAAATATGTGTCAGTCTTAAGATATCAGACATAAGAGAGGAACCCAGGCAGTAACTCAAATTTTAGCAGTGCTACTGGGAGCCCAAGCAGATAACAGAACAGTCTATTCTAAATTTAAAATCTACGAATATTAATGAAAATAAATATATCTGCTGTTTCATCATCTATCTTCCAAACTATATAAACAGCACGTTAGGAGCTAAAAGCCAAGTTCCTTCTGGAAAGACTTTAAGCAGTTCAAATGGAAACAGAATGAAGGCCATCCTTTCAAAAGGAGAACTTGCATTTGTTCACAAATATTAACAACGTATTTGTTAAGCATAGAGGTTTTATATATAATTTTTAATGTGTAATAGTCGGGTATTTGCTTTTGAAAAAAAGTCATGAAATAATCTTAAAAGTCAATCATGGTTTTTTTGGTAAATGAAATGTGAACTTCAGTGGTTTCAAAGGTGCACAAATATCTGAATAATAATAATAATAATAATAATAATAATAATAATAATAATAATAATAATAATAGACTATGTATAGTGAATAAAAGGGAGAGGCCGTATTTATTGCTGAGCTGAACTGTCACCAGATAACTATACACTTTCATCACAACTGTCCTAAATATGGTACCTCTTTGAAACATATCACAAGCCTGGTTCCAGGTATTTCTAGTCTATTTCTGGTTTATTTCCCTTTTAACTGTCAGTCTGTTGCAAAAGCTGAAAGAACCATCCCCTAAAGTCTTTTCCTTTTACTATCAGACGCATAAAGGACAAGTAGCCTGAGGCTTAATATTTTTCAAGCTTTTAAATATTTTTTTCCTCAGTGTAGAATGAGTGTGTGTCATTTCTGCAGCAATTCAGAAGCAAATGGTCCCAAGTTCAAACTGTGACTTTTTAGATTAGATCTGTCAGATAAAAATTTGTTGAGATGAAATGGAATTCATTTGCCATAGATGTCAACCCAAACTGACAGAAGTAAGGATTCATTTACAAAAGAAAAACAAATTCTAGGGAACCAAAAATCCCAAACATGGCAATGTGTGGAGTGAAAGGTCTTTATTTACAGCCCATACACCTGACTATTTTGTTCAGTGACAAGGTATCACAGGGATTATCCAAAAAGCAATCAGACAGGTGGACTATTCCTAAATGTTGGTTTCCCTTTTTAAAGTACACCATCAGTCAGCAGAGAGAGAGAAGAAACACAGAGCCAAGAACAAAACAACCATTAGGGGCCAGCTAAAATACACGAGCAGCTCCTTCTCAAATTCATGGCTTCAGTTCTGCGGTCAGGATTTTGAGCACCAGTCATGAATTAATAAACATCGATGGCTCCAGCTGCCTCACAACACAGATCTTTCTGCAGTATTTAACTGAGTGAGGAGACATAGTAGAGAACATCTAATGGTTTCCAATAACTGGACATGAGCAAGGACAACTGTGTTCTTCTGTTAATTAAATGTTGGAGCACAGTGAATAATTTAACATGAAGTATTTGTTTGACAGGTCTGTTCTTTTACTGATTGCCTTCTTGAGAGCAGTTATGTCCTCCTAAAATTCATTTTGTTTCAAAGGGTGGAATTACCATGAATAATTCAGTCCATTCATTCATTATGTTACTACTGAAATATGAATTATCTTTTCTCAAGTTTATTTGTTGGGTTAAGGCAAATGGAACAAGTATGCAATGTCTTCCCATACAAAAGTTTTTAAGCATTAAAATTTTAGGTACAAATGTCTTGAGACATATCAAGCATAGGATTTTAAGTATACATCACTCTGGAAGTGAAAACTTTGAAAGCAGGAGAGCTACCAAAAATCTAAAATCAGCTTGGAAAAATCAGCCGTCTATAACAGAAATTATATCTTACAGCGTATAAAATTTTGAAAATTGCCAAGATTATTAAGTATTTTCTCATTTTTTATAGCCTGTATACCCGCTTATTTTACATTCCCTGCTGGATATCCAGTTTTCCCTTGCTGTTTTGATGTACTTGGCACCATGCAGAAGCTGTGAGAGGAAAATAAATAGCATGTTTTAAAAATGGGCTTTTGTGAATGTAATACTAAAAAAAAAGTCATTAGGGCAGGTCAAGTACTTCTTAATTTGCTCAGTTAACCATGTAGCTGTGAGAATAGCTATTCTAATATCATAGATGCTGTTGTAACCCAGGCCACTGCAAGCTAAATTACATGGCCGAACCTCAGAAAAACATGCAGCTAAATGTTGCCAGCAGTTCACCATGCTTATCCCACCAGCTAAAAGTATATTGGGATATGTGCTCATGAAATCTTAAGGCAAAGTGTTATTTATGTTTCCATGCTGACTAGGGTGATGCTTACTGATACATACTCATTGCATGACTAAATGTTAAAAATTACATTTAAGTACCCAGTCAGCACTTAACATGTAAGGTTCATAAAAGACTAAGGTCATTAAATCAGAGGTAGGATAATGAAGTAGGGGACCAAAGTGTATTCTTCAGTGACAAATCAGGAGAGACTACGTGAATGAGTGAGCAACCAATGGCTTCAAGAAAAAGTATAAATAGAAGTGGTAAGTTAAACATAAATATTGTTTACAGTCATCTGACTGACAACAGCACAGGCTAGGAGGAAGCATCTTGATCTAATAAACCCCTACCCCATCTGCTTGAAAAGTAGATTTGGGCCTAATACAGAAGATTTCTGAAAACTTTGGCATGGACTGCTATTACACATTTAAAGGTATTTATACAGCAGCACCTGCCTGTGCTGCCAGAGTTAGAGGGAATGTCAGATTTGCCCACTCACAGGGCTTTTATAATGACCATAGAACCAGGCTGAAGGCTCAGACCTGACAAACAAGGATTCCTGAGAGAGACTTTCTAAAACACAACGGGCATTCAGACACTGGTGAATTTTGGTTAGAGTTGCACGAATAACCACCTTTCTTGCATATGCAAATCTCTATCTCAGCTGCTTTCCCCTCATGCATTCCCTCTTTCTTTCATTAGGAGCAGAATATTAATAAAACAACAACAACAACAACAACAACAACAAAACCAGTAAGCCAGCCAGAAGAAATTTTTGTTTGCCTGTTTGTTTCACTATAAGGATAGTCTCAGTGTTCTCTTCACCTTTCTTTTTCTAAAAGGAGAATTGAAGGATAATGGAAATGAAGGTCACTTTGAAAAAAGGGAAAATTTGTTGGCTAAGAAGTATTCTGCTGACTTAGAAGCAAGTCAGTATATGGGCGGTGACTCATACTGACTAAGTGGTCCTTGCATTAGTGACATGGATACACAAAACGTAGCTCTGAAAGTCCTGCAGAGGCTGATGTTTAAACAGAACCAAAACCCTGTAAGGAAAGACGCTTGTGATCTGTAAAGGTAGAAGCTAGCATCTGGTAAAAAGTGGAGTGCTTGTGATTTTTTTTTCTCTTTCTTTCCTTTCCATGGAGATGTGCAAACAAACACAGATGGAGACACAAACCTGGGAACTTGAAAATATTTTTCTCTCCCACAATACAAATTAAATCTTAATTTTCTATTGAGATAGGTGATAGATAGATAGATAGATAGATAGATAGATAGATAGATAGATAGATAGATAGATAGAGATAGTGATGATACTGATATAGCTATATAAGCAAGATCTCTTCTAATATTTATAAATATAATACTTAAAGGATCTCACTTTCTTTGCTGTCAGATTTACAGCTTCAAATAAATCAGAGCAAAGCTCAATACAAAGAAGTTACTTCAGTGGTTTTTTTATACGTAAAGCTACTTTTTCCTACATGCTTTTCATTTAGTCCCCCTTTTAGTATTTTTTGTTTGTAAAATACTAATATTTGCATTTATCAATAATATTTTCTGTGCAGGACCAGTGACCAGCTTTAACAGAGCCCAGAGACAATTTGGAAGCTATGTTGACCACTTGCTTATGGCCAACACTTCCTCCTGTCTTCCTTTAAGTTATTTGGAAAAAAGAAGGGACACGGTTAGAGTTTTGTTCTTCAGAGCATTATGCTATGTATTACATGCAATATATATGGCATTAAATTCAGTAACAACAAAGTGAGACACTACTTAGATATTCCTTTCTTTATATAAGAACCATATTCATCTGTTTCCTAGTGGCAAAATATGAATGCCTAAAAGGCCTCTGTGTGACACTAGGCTTACTGGTGTGATGACTGAGATACAGCAGTCTAAAATTTCAGTACCTAAATGAAGTAGACAGATAATGGGTGAAAAAGACTAGAGGACAGAAAGGTGTCTCCTGTCAGGGAGTTTGAATGTACAGCTCATGACAAGCAGGTCTGTGGCTTCCCTAGGTATTTCGTTGACTGTCAAAGGCTAGAGCAGCTGCTCAGCATATGGCCTGATGCTTCAAGAAGTGCCTACGAATGAGCCTCCCTGCTTCTTCTGTGTGATCCAGAAAAGGGACACCTGGGAGGAAGCTTTGACAGGCAGTAGCCTTCCTGCAGGATTACACAAGGGGACGACAGTAGAAATGGTCCAATCAGCTGAACTGTCTCCTGTGCTTCTGCCTAAAAGTAACTGGAAGAAAATAGCAACTGAAGGAGACCTAAATATAGTAGATATTTCTGAAGTAGAGCTGTCTGTCCCAAGTCAAAAGAAATAAAATAGCTTATTTCTAATATGTGCAGCTGAGAAATTATAGTTGAGTCAGGCTGAGAATGGGATTGAACATGGATATAAAAGTATCTTGGAAAGAAGAGTCAGGAGCAGACAGTGCTCAGACAGAGAAGGATTGGAATGATGGGACAGAATAATTCATATTTAGAAAGCACTGACAAGATAGTCTGTTCTTCCTGAAGCAGTTCACATTTCTGTATGCAACAGAAGGGGCCTAAGTCTCCTCACTCCTCTACTGTCAGACAACATGACAGTAGAAAACCACTAGAAAAAGAAAAAAAAAAAAAGCACAACTTATCTTCTTTTAGTTTTGAAGATAAACTTGAGCTATATATTGGACAGACCCTCTCCTTCATTGACAATGTCAAAGATGTCAAATGCCAGTACAAAAGCTAATAGGATTATAAAACCTTTCTTCTGTATCAGGAGAAAAGAAACAGAAGTTGAGATAAAAGAAAATAAACCCCTTAAAACTGTAACAATGGGTGACCATAACAACTTTTATATAAACCATTCATACACCATGTCAAAAATTAGGTGTGGAAAAGCAATTTTTCGGTTTTATATGGGTTGAATAGTTCTGGCAGCTTTAGCAAATTCAAGAAGAAAACCTCATCCTAAGTAATACCTAAGGAATTTGATTAAAATTTGGATTGAACATTAAGCACAGTGACCAAGGTGTAACTCGCAACACTGTAGTAGAGCTTGGGTGCTAAAAGTCAGGAAGTGTGCACACACCTTCCCCCTTTTCCATCTTCATTAGATATGTGTTTTTCAGTCCTGAAGTCAGTTTCTGGGTCTCTCTAAATAACTCAGCCTGTGTGTGTGCCCATGTTTCCCCTTCACAAGTAGGATTTAATTCTGTAGGCCCCATGCTAATTCATCACAGGGAGAGATTGAAGGAGAACCTTCCAGTTGAGGTTACCCAGTGTTTTCCAAAAAATGACAGCCTGGAAGACACTTTGAAAACAAACTCTCTGGACAAACAGACTAACAGATGACCCTTACATGGCAGCAGGGGAAACTTGAGGGACATTTAAGAAGCAGGAGCAAGTAAGTAGAGGGAACTGGTGGGAATGGTGGAAGAGGTTTCACAATCGTGTGGTTTTTTTGATAAAATGAAAATTCATAGCCAGAACCAGCACTGGACCTCTTTGGAGAGCTGAGCAGAAGTAAATTCTGGATATGAGAGGCTGTTTCTTTTTCCTGCACTGGCAATTTGTTTTTCTGCAACTGTGTCTTCAACCATGAACAAATCCTGCTGGAGATGAAACCTTTGATAACTTGTGTCTAACTTCTAATTCAGGTGGGAGACCATAACTGTGCTGTGCAGGTAGCTCAGAGACCCACAAAAAATCTTTCTCAATGACTGCATCCTGCTTAAGTTCTTGAAGGCTATTAAGAGTACTTGAAAACGGTGATTTATGTGATTCATACAGATATGACAACCAAGGAGAGTAAAGTTCAAAAAGCTCCCTCCCAGCTCAGAAACTAAAATTGACTCAGTCTATTTTGTTTTATTTTCAGGGTTTTTCTTTCTTTTTCGTTTGTAAACTTGCACAGGAATGTCATATCATGTCACAACTGCTAAGAGGAAAATAAAATCTTCAAAGTTAATGAGGCTAAAACTGATATTCAAATTATATTTAATACATTGGGACTCAAAACTAATGAAGAATGCCTTCAGTCCTGAACAAGAGCCAGCAGAAAATTAAAATCACCCAATTAAAGAATAGAGTTATCCATTCTTAATGCAGAAAAATTTGGTGATTCAACTTCTGGAATAGCAGAGCGCAAAAGAGAAAGCATTTGTAGATAGGAAAGAAAACCTAATGGATATTTTGAGTAAGCCCAAAAGCTCTATTACCACTATAGTGCAAAGATAATGGTTTCTACCTCTACAATTCCTTGCAATGATTGTTTTGCCAATATATAGCATAAAAGACTAATAATTGCTTACCAGCACTGATGAAGCATGACAGGCATCAGCCATGGGAAGGGGGAATGCCACCTCACTGCTGCATCCAGTGGTAACAGACTGAACACAGTTTATACTCTTCACCTATGGAACTGGGTCAGGCCTGTAAAGGAAAGGACGTCTGAAGGTCAGCTTAAACAAGCTGTTTATGTCTATCTATTTAAAATACATTCAGGGACTCTCAAACACTGAGATTATTTAAAATTGAACAGAATGGTGTTGAAAACCATATGATAGATATAGGTTCTGCTAGCAGATCAGGTCCAAATGAAGTTCACAAAAGCTGCAATAAAATATTTTTTCCAGGAGAAAGCATATGTCTCAGAACCTTACATCACAGAGGGGTATCTAAATATAGGCTAATTATATAAAATGATATGCAGCATACAGATTCAAATTGTGTAGTGGAGGCAAAGAAGGAAGGACTCACCAGATGAAACTTCATTATAAAAAAGTATGCACAGTGAAAAATAAATCACAGTTTATGAACATTCTTTGTTAACGAAATGAAATCATAGCAAAGTGGAAAAAGAAAAGCTGATAATGTTGTTATTACTCATTTTCTAGCTATCATTTGAATCAAGCCTCTCAAGTATAGTTTCTTAAAGATTGATTTCTTTTGGAATTCACAAAGACCTATTTTTGGAGGGCTTTTTTAGTATATCTATGTTTCCATAATAATAAGGCTCTTAACCTTTTCAAAACTGTTAGAATAAAAATTTCAAAAGGAACTGTGGACTTAGAAACCCGACCTGGAGTACCTTACAAAAGTCAGACTGTCAAAATCTGGAGCTCTTTAAATTCTGAAATTCAGGATTCAATTAGACCTCAAGATCCTCTCACTCTTTAGGAAATGGTCTGCCCTAAGATGGGGCAAAGCAACATCTCATACATTAAAACATATAGGAGACAAGTAATCCAAGTTCTACCTAGATATTTAGGCCATAAAGTAAATTGCTAGTTTGATTTATTTAGGGAAAAAAAATACAACAACCTTTAGATATTACATTTTAAATATATGCATACACATTATTAATTTTGAGAGGATTCCTGTTTTTTATCACAATTTTTTTAAGGCTAATTGTCTTCTCAGTCATTTGGGTCTGCAGATTCACTTTACTGTAAAAATTCTGGAGTTCTTTCCTGCAATATGAGCAAATATTTCCCTGAGGAAATATGGCAAAAGTTCAGTAGGTTTATCAGAGGCAGGACTCTTCTACTTTGATTGTAAGAATTGTGTTTACCAATGCAAATACTAGAATGTACTACTGAACAAAATTCATAACAAGGTTATAGAAAACAAAGAGTGGTTTTACATAGCAGGGTTTCTGTGGAGACAGAAAAAAAGCTACACAATTTTATATTTAAATTCCAGAGCAAGGAAGTCTGCAGCTAATCAGCTTTATTCCCCTGATAAGTATTTTGCTACAGACCATGGAATTGCTCTGGAGAGGTTCACAGATGCAGAGACTAGGTGTCTCAGGGGAATAGCATTAGTCTACCAAGCCTTGCACCTCCAAATCGACAGCGGAACACTAGAAAGAAATAGATTATATTCTCAAAGCAACATAATGTTTTCTTTAATTCATCACTAGAGTCTATAAAAATATTTTTGAAGGAATCTTTTAATCTGATGTGTGTCCAGGGCCAGCGTTAGTGATGCTTGAATTCTTTTATCATGTATCAGAAGTCCAGTCATCATTAGTATTTCATGACAGCTTCATATTCACGTATGTAAGGAACTTAGAAGATGAAATATCAGAACAGAAAATTTCCCTCCCAGCAAGACTTCAGACAAATTAATGGATTAGTGAGGGGAAATTTACATCAGATTCCCTTAAACAACAGAGCATCAGTAGATGTCTTCAGTTCCCAAGGCTATCAAGTCGAGAGCTTTCATCATTTTAATACCTCCAAAAAAACTCATAAGACAGAGTACATTCTCGGGAAATCTAGATTCATACAGATCAATGAAAGATAAATCAATGAGCCAAATAACATAATAAGTTACCAAAAGAACAGCACTATCTGAACATGTAAAAGAATAAACCTTCAATACTTTATGCCATACAAACCTTTTGGTGAGTAGAGCTTTTTAACTGCTATCTAACTAGAAAGGTTTCTTTTAAGATGTACATGTATTTGCTTTCTGCCACAGAGTAGTCTATTTATAATCAATGTTTAACTTTCCTGGGATTAAATTTTAAGAACAGTACTTTGAAAATATGTGTCCTTCACTGTAAGATTTACAACAAGGAATACATGGGATTCATTTAATTAGATGATTCTGCCAAACAGAGATGTAGGTATGTCTTTCAATTTTTTTTCTTACTTATTTCTGTGTATTACCTCATTTTGTGGATAAGGATGAGTGGTTGTTAACATTAAAGGAAAAGAAAATAGCAGCACTCTATTCCCATTCTTACTGCCCATCACTATGTCCTTCTAAAATGCAGAATTCTTCTTTGTTGCCATAATCTCCATAGAAGATATAATGCAGACAGAATAATTACAGTGTAAGATGAGGAAAGTGTGTCCTTTTTAGTTAACATCTTGAGGGGGCATATTTTCTTCCTCTTATTTTTGAGCAATATATGTAGCTTTATCACATTTGCTGCAGGCAGTTCCCAGAGGATTTTCAGAAGAACTCCTCCTCCTGTAAATAGGCCAATTCGCTTGCAAGTATGTATTCTAGAAAAGAGTAAATATATAAAATTTGAAGGTGGCTGTTACCATGCTCTGGCTGCACCTTGCACTTCACACCTTGTCTACACTAAGGATGTTTTAGGGGAAGTTTCACACCTAAACTAGAAAACCTAGTTTGACTTCTGTCAGCATTTTAGCACCATATTGATTAGACTTGCACACACAGTTCTTGAAACACTGACAGAATATGGTGTTACAGATACCTTCTACGTCCAAACAGTGAAATCAAATTAACATTAGGAAGAAGAAATTCCTGTTTCTAAACTTTCTAACTGAAAAAAATATTACAATAGTCCCTGTAGATTTGTGGCTTATATACATACATGCTCTTTCATTCAGTTCAATATTTCTGAAGGATGTAACCCTTTGCTTTGATTTTAAGGTAAATGGAGGGCATTAGGAAGCCATTCAGTGAATACTGACCCTGTGTTTTCTTTCTTAGGTCGGGATTAGTTCAGAGGGTTGTGTAGTGCAATGAGTAAGGAGACTGGGAGGGGATGAAAAAAACCTAAGCTCATAAGAATGGATGACATTGTGGGGGGAATATTTTAGTGGAAAATAAACAAAAAATTTATTTGTCAAGGGTATTCTGAAAACATCCTCTCCAATGACTTTGGCCCTCTGAGACACCCTTCCTGACACCTTCTCACAAACAGGCAGAAAAAACCATTAGCAACGTGGCGTATACTTGCTAAATCTGCCCATTAGAAGATAACAACCGGTAGTTCAAGCCTCATCACAAGATGCAGTTTTAGATTTGAACTCTAGAAGGTGAACTTTCCCCTATCCTAAGTGCTGTCAGCAGTGGAAGCAGCAGGGGTATCCTGGAGGCAGAAGCAGACCCTCAAGGGTAACTATTCTGAACAGCACACAACAAGCCCAGAGGCAGCTGCAGCAATGTCCTCCCACCCATGGGAGTCCACAGAAGATGGCTTTGCACACTCTATCTTTGAGATTTTATACCTGCATAATGTAAGATGGTTTTTGAATCATTTTGAACATGGATGAGGCCAGGGACTGAACCCAGTCAGTACGTAAAAAGGGTAAAGGAGCTTTTACAGCAAGGCACAAATACTGTGATGTCACAAGGCCCTGTGGTACTGAAAATGTGTAGGATATTGATGTCAGCAATAGTATTGATAAGCTTTAGGACAACACTCTAAGGGTTCAAGGTCAGATTTCCATCAAGAAAAGTAGTCACCAATATAATTCGCAGTCAAGTCAGATTTTGTAGTTAACAGCATTAGTATCTGACATTCCTCATCTAAAAACACCACTCATTAGTTGCATATTTACCATGCATGCTCCACATTAGTAGGAACTTGTGCTGGGCACAAGTGAACTTGATTCTGCCTGTGTCCAGAACCGAGTGAAAAAAATCCCAACCCTTAAGTGACCTGTGCCAGTGCATTACACATTTTGTGCTAATAATCTCAGCCTCTCAACAGCTTTTACTAGCGCAGCACTATAGAAATGCCCTCATGTATCCTTTTGCCATTAATTCAGGGTACAGATAGGGCAGGTTTGCACCTACCCAGAGTGTACAGCGTAAGTACAGTGTAGGAGGACTCTATAACAAGGATTATTTAACATCCCTCGTGTACACCAGATTTCACTCCTGGAAAAACAAAGGGCTTAAGGACATCCCCTAACTGAAGTAGTGGAAGAGAAATACGAATGCGCTGGGAGGGATGGAGAGCAGCAGCTGTAGAGTCACTGATTGATTGGTGTGGGAGGGGCTCCCATACAAAACTGACATTGATCTATCTTTTAATCTAGCAGCACAACAACAAATCTTGAGGCAATCAATTCTAATGGTATTAATAGTCTCATTCAAATTACTCATTTTCTCCCTTAATTTAGGAGGCTGGCTTCATATTTCCTTGGCAGATTTGTCAAATAAATATTGCTGTTTCTTTGAGAGCAGCTTTCCTTACTGCTCCATTTCCTAAACATGCTTGCTTCTTAAAAGTGTGTTATAATTTCCTCCCAGGACTGAATAATTAATAATTCATTCATTTGCTGCTTGTTGTGATAATCCTTCTTCTTTGTATAAATCATTTCCATGTTGGCTTGGTTTTTCTTTTAGCAAACTACAGGCAGCTTCTACATATCTTAATCCAATATAAGCTCTGATCAGTTTAGATAATCTTTGTCACTCCTGAATCATGACTGGACACAGGTCAGGACTCTTCATTCTAGTAATTGCCCTTCCTTCATCTATAATTTTCTCTCTTAAATAAACCATCAGTTCAACTTTTTTTTTTCCCCATTCATTTCAGTCAATTTTTTTTCTCCATTCATTTCCCAGTGGCCATGGGAATCAATGGGAGATTTTACTGTGAGAACAATAAGCAATATAAGCACTAAGCAAAATTTTTATCACTTTCAAGTATATTGAACTGGGTGAGAGGAGCAAATGGAGCAGGGCTGGAATGAACCGCTTCGAGACACAAAGCAATAACTTGAGCAGCAAGCTCACAGAGCTCATAGCCCTGCAAGCATATGATCATCTTCCTTGGCTGCTTAAGTCCCTGGAATAAGTAAATAAATAATAAATACATGAACAGAAGCCAAATTGCAGTATTCCTGTAACCAATAGCCATGAAGTAGTGCAGTAATATTTTTTTCCATTTTAATTTGGTTTTAACTAAAATATGAACATAAATATATGTAAACACCATATGTAAACCCCATATATCCCTGCTATTAAGGGATTACATTTTCATTTAAGGGAATACAGTTAAGGGAATGCAATTAAGTAAATACATCTTCACTTTAAAAGAACTTCCTAATTTCAGAAAATTCAAACACTTTAAGAATAGATAGCTCTGCTGGAAGTTGGAAGATTGAGTTTGATTTCTCTCTCCTTCTTCATATAGTTTTTCATAAGGATTTGCAATTGACCACTTCCATCTCAGGTTTGGTGCATTTTTCATCTGAAACAGTAAGATAGTCCTTACATACTCACTGTGGGAGTTCCTGCAGTACAGGCCATGCTGGCCTCATACATCTACGTGGCTGGTTGTCAGGTAGATTTGGGAATGATAATCATATATCTGTCTCTCAGGCATCCATGTTTTGTCTGTAAGTTTGGGATTTATCTCACATCATTTCAAATTTCTAAAAAAAGCTGCTCTCCACCCTAACACTGCTGAATCACTTTTCAAAAAGGCTTGTCATCTCCGTCTATTTCATAGAGTCTAACCATTTAGGACTCAACTTCAGCCACTTGGTCAAGGGTGTGACCATCTGTTTGAAACTCCATTGTGTAGACATGGCCCAGCCAACCTTGACCCATAGCTGTCAACATTAATCTGTGAGTATAGTTGACTATGAAGTTGTACAGATTAAGAGAGCACAGAGTGAAGGAGTAAGGCTATGTTCATAAGAAGCTATGAACTCAGTTTAAGAAGAGAAACACTGGCATTAAAAGCTATAAAACTTTCAGGGAAAAACTGCAGAGTAAACTGAAAGTGATTTAGCAAGACTGAGGATAAACCCATTCCACAATAGAGCAATAGAGTCCAATGCTTTTCCCAGCTGCCTTACCAACAAAGATTCCTAAAATATCTGCACGAGAGTGGTAAAATGAAAACGCTTAATTTAGTAGTATTTTTGTCTCAGCCTTTGATAGCCATATTAGCCAATAAGCAATTGCTGTGTACACAGAGATTGTGCACATGATTCTGAGCGCAAGTCTTCACAGAAAGTTGTCTAAAAGAAAGGTCTAAAAACTCACTAATGGAAGTTATTTAGTTCACTAAACATAGGTATCTAGTACCATTTTAGGTGTTTAAATGGTCTGATAAATCCACAAATATCCTTTATTCTGGCAGATAAAGTTGCAAGACCTTCTGGACTACCCTGCTGAATTCAAGTGTGAGAGCACAGGGTATACTATTGAGTGCTCATTGTAGTGTCCTGAATCCCATCCTTATAACCAGATCAAACTAATCTTAAGCTTACAAACTAGACCTGAATACTGGGCAGAGAACTGCAGTAGTCATTAAATGAGGAAGTAATTAATTTCCCTAAAAGCAGTATATCTGTGTCTCCTTCAGTTTTTCAAAAGAGCTCCCAGTACTCATCTTAATAAGGGGATTTTAAGCACAGATCCCATATGCACATGCTATCACTCACTATTTGTGTGTAATTTAGTAGCACAAGAAAGCATTCATCGTAGTCCTGGAGTCTTATGTTGTGCTTAGCAAAACATAAAGGACAAAAGGAACATTTCCCAAAGACTTAAAATGTAAGCACAAGTTTCTCCCAGGAATCTGTTGGACCAGCAGTCTCTTTCTTATATCACTTTTTGTTAAGAAAAGACATGGATAGCTGAGAGAGCTCATATTACACTGCAAGAAAAACAGAAGACGGTAGAGCTTAAAAAATGCAGAAGAGAAAAGCTCACGAGGAGATAAAAAGGGTAAATAAAATGCAAAAAGAAATATAGACACAATCTCCTAATAGGAAAGAACAGAAGAAATCCTTTTACAATGAAGCCATCCCCAAGGAAAACAGAAGAGAAGCATTTCCTTGAGAATGTCAGAAAAAAAAAATACCATTCTTTTCTCTTTAAGATGTTGCAGGGAGAGAAATGCCTCTCCCATAATTTAGTCAATGTATGAGAAGGGAGATAACCCTGTCAAAAATCATCAGTAGCCCAGAGATCTTATGGCAAATCACTGCAGAGCTTACTCTGGAAGAAGATGCACTTCATGGTAGAGCATAATTATGCAAGAGTTTTGCTGCAAATTATATGAGAGTTGCCATTAATAAAAATGGAACTCAACATAGAATATATCTGCATTTATCCCACAGGCTGATAATTTTAATGTTTGCTTTTGAAATCCAGGTATGGTATATCTGACTGCACACTTAATAACACCATACTAAAAAATGCTGTAACGGAAGTTTACTATACCAGCAATGAATTAGCCATGCATAATCACCGTGTTGAGTACTTAATGCATTTTTTAGAACCTGTATTTCAGTGTACAACTATATAACACATAAATGTGAGATACAAAGAAAAATTACTGCATAATTGTGGTGTACTTATAGGATACTGAATGAACCAGTCAAAAGGATGTAAGTGTTGTGATTCTCCAACACTGTGTTTTACAGTGCATGTTAAAAGTCACCTCATTAGTCCCCCCCAAAAATTGAGAAATAGGTACGTGAAGACCTTATGTGGAAGAAGCAACGAGGATATTTAGAGAAACAAAAATCAATCCACTGAGTCTTGGGGAAAGATTCAAACACCTCAAGAAGTCAGTGAAGTGCTGACTATGAACCTCCCAGGCAGTACCTTGAAGGTAACATGTCCTTGGAGATAGTGAAGAAGATTGTGAAAATTATTTGTCTTGCTAATGGCTTATAGAAATAGAGAAAACAGGCAAATAACACAAGGGGAGACAACCCAAAAGAGTAAGCCCACAGCTGGCTGTGGCCTGCACCCCTGTGTCCAGAAAGAAACCTCAGCCATAAGTGAAAGGGAATGTGTGGCAGCCCTACCCATTTATGCAAGGCATTGTGCTCTCACAACTCCTTAGTTTTTCTCCCTGCCTTTTCTTTTTTTTTAATATTTGGAAGATAATTGATAGGGATATTAAGGTGTTAATCTTTCCTCTGTAGGAATCTCTTTAGTGTCTAACACCATTGCCAAAATTTCAAAAGTCTTAAAAAAATCAACAAATGCCAGCAATCCTAGCAGAAGTCCTCATAAGCCCCATTTAAATCCCTTCTGCTTTATAATAGCAAAATTCTTGTACCCATTTAGTCTGACAAAATACAGAACATGACTTCACATGCCCCCCTCCTGTTGCTAATCCCATCTAGCCAGAGACTGAGACCCCTTGGATTCAAGAACTACAGAAACAAATGTATGTGGTGGCCACAACCATTCACATTGTTTAGTATGGGCATCGTGTCAGTCAGCATTTCCCAGCATAAGGAATTCTCATGGATTCCTGATGAAATTTAAAGTATGAGCTGTCATTGTTTGACTTACCTGACTACATTAGAAAACAAACCTGAGTAGCAAAGATGTTGTACTATTATGACTCTCTAAGGAGATAAAAAGGAGAGAAAGACTTGGTCATCAAATGGAAAGGCTGTGCTTTCTTAGATATCTGTATATAGGCTTGAACCATGTTAAAATTCTTAACCTTGCAATCTCTCCCTCTTTCTCTTCCCCTTCTCTTCAGCTAATGAACACATGGTAAATTTTTTTCTCCATTTGTTTCAATCATATCTGATAATTATGCATTTTTATTCATGTGTTATTAATACCTATGAGTTCTGGTCACAGACTAAGAACTTGTGGTCACAGACAATGCACACATAGATCAGAAAGATATTCCTACTTTACCTTTTATTCCACACAACTTTGGCAAGCAATTTACTAGACAATAAACTATAGTCATCTTTTCTATGAATGCAGAGATTGGTATATCTTGACTGAGAAACTGGAATTGTTGTAGGCTGAGACTGAAAATCATTTCTATAATATTGATTCAACTGGGCAGTTAAGTCCATCAGGGCAACACAGAAGAATGTTTTATGACCCTTTTCTTAATAGGGAGGAAGAGATAGCTGCAAATTTTCAAAATACTTCACCTGTCATCTCCTACATTCCCATTCTAATACCCCCTCCCACAGCTACCTTGAGCCAGAGATGGCATCCTGGAAGCAATGAGCTGCTCACAGGAGCCATCCTTTCCCATGAGAGCAAACAAATGGCTCCAGGAAGAGAATGTGGACAGGAAAGACTTTGCAAGTTGTAGCATCTGCAGTCTAAATTACATCCTGACAGCAGAGGGACAGACTTTTCAGGCAGAAGACAAAAATTACAACTTTTCATGCACAACAGGCTCCTTTCCTTTGAAATGCAGCCAGAGTTAATAAGTGTGGTATTATATAAGAAAAAGTTTGTTAATTTATTTCCCTAGAATTATAGTAGTGCTGGAAAAACATACCTTCTTAACAAAGCCTGGGAGCTGTGGTCAGCTACAGTGACCATGAACACTCTACAAAAAGACATTACCTTTCTCCTCCTCGACCCCTGCCTGCACCGAGGACGGCTGTCACTCTCTGACCACTCTGCTTCAGCATTTCTCTTGCAGCTTTTGACATTTTATTTGGGCACAGAGATGAGGTTGTAACAGGAGAACAATGGAAGCAGCAGCACCATGGAGCAGTTTTTCTCCCTCCACCTCCAGCTTCTCATCCTTCCCCAGCAATGCACAAACAAGTAATGTGGCTGGCAGCCTTTTAACAGCTTGGGATGGGGTTCACACTTTCATTCAGGACACTTCCATGGGATGATTCGTGTTTATCTGAGCCACTGAAGTAGTCAAAACACAGACCAGTGTTTTCTTGGTATAACAGCAGTTCTTTACAGAGTTTCAGGCTTCTTCAGGCTGTTTCTGGATGATCTTCCATAGAATGGATTCCAGTGAAAAATATAAATGTTAAAATAGAGCAAGCAAGGCTTATGCCTATTCAGTGCTGCAAACCCTCCACTAGTGGTATTTAAGATCTAGCCAGTCTTAGAGTTCAGAAGGTGAAAAATTCCTCAGAAGGATCAAAGCTGCTATTTTTGAGGGGAGAACAAAAATTCCAAACCACAGTGGAAAGACATGGAAAAGCAGATATACCTCTTTTTGTAAGTTTACAATAATTCAGATGTTTTCTAACAGGCATTCTGAGTTTCTTTCATTATTTGAGAATGGGGTATTTGGTAATTTTTCTTAAAAAAAAAGATAAATTAAAATGCCAAAAAAAAAATAAATACAAATATTTTCAGACACCTCATCATCTTTCCTTTACCTGGAGCCCAGGAATTCTTAAATTCATTTCAAGAATTTAACAAGCCATTAATGTAGTCAAAAAATTAATATAATTTTAAATATTATTTTGTCTTTCTTATTATTTGTTTTTTGGTTTCTGAGACTTTGAGATATATGAGTAAGTTTTGTAGTTTCCTCTCTAGCCAAAATGTTGGAAGATTATGGCTTTTTGAGAGTTTTGCTCTGAATCACAGTTTTTGACTTAATTTCATAAATCCAGGGGACCATCTTCTATAGTAATAAATAAAAAACATAATGCAGTTACAACATTGCCTGCCTTTCTTTAATCTGAATATAACAGCTGGCAAAAGAAAATCTGAACAACTGTAAACAAAACAAAAATTTTGCAGAGGAAAGATTCTGCTTTTATCAAAAACCACACGTGTTTCCAAACAAAGATTTTCTTTTGAAATTTTGTTTCTCATTGCATCTGAAAATGCTACAGAAACCTTTAATTGATAGGAAAGTTGTGAAATCTCCTGATATGTCTTTCCCCCACTGCTTAATCACCTTCTCTGTATAAAGATGCTTATTTTATTTCTCCTTTGCATTTGTCTGACTTCAGCTTCCAGCTCTTATTCCTTGTAACCCCTTTGTCTTCTAGATTAAAGAACACTTCAGTAACCAGTGTTTTCTCCCTGTGAAGTTACTCCATCTATGTTATAATCAAGTCACTTCTCAATCTTCTTTACTTTAAAGGAGTGTGAGGGATGAAAGACCTAACAAGCTAAGAACTCCAGAGGGGTACTAGAATGGGAAACCCAGTGTTCATTACGGGACCTATCGTTCACCCTCAGGCAACTCGGCTTATCTACTCCCACGTGCTCTTTCTTACAGATTTTTCTTGGTTGTTTAAATTGCAAAGCCTTTGGGTGTGTCTGTAGCACAACAGATTAGAGACCTTTTTCAAATCTTCATTAGTGCAATAAAAAGCAGCTAAACCATAGTACAAAGGGGTGTGTCCATTGTAGCTCATTTATACATCTTTTGTTGGTAACTGTTCTTACACTTTTCTCTAAAGTTTTTCTTTGTTTGCTTGTTTGTTTTCTAGATGCAACATTGATTTAGAAGACATGAGGATCACTCTTTTGATCGCTGCTGATCTGATTTCAGAAAATGTAGGACCCTGTTAATATCTTTGTGTGGGTTGTGTGAATAGCCAGATAACTAACATAGGAAATTCTGTTATTTTGGAATATTAGGTGCTCCATTTTAATTAAGCATGGATAGGAGGTCCTACCTTATAAGAAAAAGCTTAATATAATAATATCAGCAAAAAATGTGTACTTTACACATTGCTTTTGTACACATTTCTGCAGTAATTAAAGGCCTTAAGTGACTGAGGCAGAAGTAAAAGGCATCATTTAATGATATCTGAACTCCACTCCATAATGCTTACAGGTTTTGATGCAGGTTGAGTTAATTAAACTCGGAGTAAAGGGTAAAATGTTAATCAAACCCTGCACAAAGTGAAAGATTTTTGGAGGTAAGAATTTCCACAGGTATAACTGCAGTCAGGACAGAACGATTCTAGGAGTACTTCAAAAAGACAAAATAGCACGGTAGGATGAAATAGGCAACCCACGGCAGATAATTTGTGATAGATAGCATTCCCTCTGGCCACACAATTCTTCCTGCATCCTATGGACATCATCAATGCCAGCTAAACTATAAACACTGCTTCAGTAAAAGAGACCAAACCAATGAAATAAGAACATAGTATATTACTTTCATCAAGGTATTCACTTCTTATTGAATTCTGCAAACATGACTGGAAGGAACAGTGTAGTCCCTGCTTGTGTACAACAAAAAAAGACTGATGAGGCATAATAAATAAATAATTTTTTTGGGGTTTTTTTCCACTGAATTCACATGGGAAAAGTTGGAGACAGAAAAAATGAAATATTGAACATTAAGTCAGGAAATTTTGAAACACCACAGGGGTTCTTTATCTTCATGCTGAACAGCCTTAGATATGACAACGATTATTTTTACTATAAGCTCTAGTTTTGAAATGTACCTTTTTAAAGCAGAGACCCTTTATGAAAATTGTGGAATCAGAATTAAATTAACATTTAGACAGGTACATGAATCTACTAAGAAATACACTTTCATGAATTTCAGTTAATTACTTCTTACCCATCCCAAGAAATAAATAGAAGTTGGGTTTATTCTGTGTCTCAGTCCACTCTGGGGGTCCTCCAAAATTAATGAAGCTGAATATGAAACATCGCTCCAGGGAAGAGCAAGCTGAAGTGCTAAAGTGCTGTAAAAGACAGAAACAAACTGATCAGGACATTGTGAGGAAGTTTGCTTTCAGTAGCTACGTAAGCTGGGTTTACTTCATACTTCTGTAGAGCAAATTCCATTCCAACCTAATTAATAACTACAGAGAAAGACAATGAAAAAACCGTCTGAGATGAAGGTTCATTAAAGTGACACTCCATCTCATTTTAAAGTAAGTGTTAGGGTCATCATGGGTCACCTTAATGCCAGTACCTTATTTACTCTGTTTTTCGCCTTTGGGCAGAAGCCTAAAAGTAAAGCAGGTGGGCTGAGATTTCCTCACAAAACCCATTCCAAGGTTGAATTCTTGTAACTGTGCAAGATACAAATTCATTCTCATGACAAAACTGAAAAGATGGTCAACCTACCCAAGTATGTTGACCCTGCTGTATCCAGGGATAACGACTGGTGGCATGAACCTATCATCCCTGCTAATCTCTGGCCTAAACCTAGCTATCTTCCTCCGTATTTTGTGCTGGCTCTTTCCAGCTCTAACATTTACACTTTGGCTCTCATGGTTTGAACTTCAACTTTAGGGATGGCCCATATTAACCCTGAAGAGATCTGAATTGTCATGTGGGAGCAGTTCTTGTGCGAGCACAGTGCCTTTTGGACATGTCTGCCTGTACAAGCCTCTACCCTCACTGGTCCTAATTTCAAACCAGAGGCCATTTCCACAGCCAGAGATCATAATCCGGGCACAGGTCATTCTGGCTGATCCTGCTGGTTGATCCTGCTCTAGCCCTAGTCCAGCTTGGCTCAGTTTGGCTCTTGGCACCTGCTGCCTTGCATGGGTATATGGCATATAGATATGTAGATGAACAGGTATAAAAATTCATACCCATCTATGTCTGTAGGTGTATGCACACTGTACACATGAATACAAATACACACCAGAATGCACAAAAAATATATTAATATATACATATATAGATATGTATGTATATGTTTAGCTATGCTGGTGAAAAAAACCACTGTTAAACTGTGACCTGTAAAAACACAGGTGATATCTGCCTATGTCAGTGTTAAGTTTCTGCTATATGTATACCTCAAACACATAAACCCCTTCTAGCCCCACCTCTCAAAATGGCCTCATAGTAGTCCTTTCTGATACAATAACCTGTGCATGTTTCTCCTTCTCACTAGAATTCTGACAAGAATATTATTTAAAAAAAAAAAAAAAATCTGCAAGAGCTGCTGGAAGCTTGGTTTGAGTTTTGTTTTTACAATCAGCAAATCTGATGTGATTCTGAAAGTAACTAAGATGTTCATTATGTATCAAGGACATAGAAAGGCTCTTTAACTGGTGCCCTGGATGGCTTAAAATTGTGCTGGCGCCTTCCTGCCTGCTTCAGTATCTTAAACTAGGCATGAATCACAAGTAATTGCCCAGTCTAATCAAATTCTTCCTGAATATATGTTACATAGAGTTACAGAAGATGTGCTATATCTTGAAAAACGGAAATACTTCAAGGTTTAATCAGATCACTATAAGTAGAAAAGCAGTGATCACTAACACCAAATGAAATTAGATTGTGAAAAGTACAGAGTGGGTTATTAGATAAGGGCCAAGTGATCGCTAGTATAAATTATTGATCACTACTTTCAAATTCCACTGTATGACTGACATCTCCAGTGTTTCTAAGTGCAGCTCAATTGTTATGTGATCTAAGAACAGATCAGTGTGATAGATAAAGCCTGATTCATCATGCTTTAATTTCAGTTTTGGCAACATATGCAATGTTATTGAGTTCAATGGCAAAAAAGTAGAGGTAGTGAATAGAGCTATAATGATCAATAAGACAATTGACAGACAACTAATCTTAAATTCCAGTTCTAGTGCTACAGGACTGAGTTGAGGGAGAATGCTGAAGAAGATGGAGAAAGAGCTGTGTGATTTTAAAGAACGTATCTAGCCAGAAGCTAAATCTTTTTTCACTGCCATTAGATGCTCAGAGAGCCATAACAGCAGGGTAAAGAGTATGCATGTCTGTGTTGATGTATAAGGAAGACAGGAATAAGAGCAAGGATATGAGCAGCAGTGGGCTAAGAAATCCCTTTGTTATGAAGGGAAATATCCTGCCTATTTCTTGCAAGGCTTTCAGACACAACCAAGATAGATTCCATTTACTCAGAGCAGAGGAAGCCTCAAAGCATCCAATTGGCGGATATTTGGAAATACAGAATGCAAGCCCAGCAGCTCATGGAAGTTTACCTGTGCCACAGAAATAAGTACTGACAGCACTAAGCAGATATGTAAAAGAAAGAGAAAAAACACAGAATGGCTAACAAAATATGGACCATTGGACTGATCTGCCTGCAGAGAATCACTGAAAATCTGTATCTTTCACTTACACTGCAATTTATACTTCATGCTGCCTAGTCTTCTGAGCCAGGTGCACACAACAGGTTTTTGGCCCACTTAACACTTCTTTTCCTGTGGTTTTCAAGACACTCCTCCTGACTATTCTATCATATTCCTGTGAAACATTTAAAAAAATCCATATTTCTTATGCAAGAATTCTGCTGTCTCTCTAGGGTGTATGGGACAGACCGTTTTTGTATGAAATCCAAAAAGGGAGTGGAAAAGAAGATGAGCAAAATGAGAGGAAAAGCCAGTGGCTCTGAATTGCTTTGTTGCAGTCAAAACTAAGAAGTTCAAGTACTGTGAAGAGAACAAAGGATGTCTTTTGGTTTTCGTACAGAAGTGTACTCCTCAAAGATTTCCAGCTCAATATTCAAATAAAAAACATTCAATAGAACTGTAATATGAGTTCACCTTCTGCTCAATATCATGCACTGTATGTCAAACATTTTATTTAGGTCAAAAGTATAATTTTCATTTGATCCCTTAGTCTGAATGTTCATATCTGACTTTGGTTTTTTGGAGTGAAACAAAAATTGGCATTGAAACAAGAGTTATTGCACACTAACTGTCCACATTTTTCACAATACTTTTGCCAAAACAAGTTTCTGGATCAATTGAAACCAACTGGCTTGGAAACTTGCTATCAGTTCAGATTGCATAGGTATGAAATCAATAGAGCTGTTGAAATTAATAGTGCCATTCTAAAGAATATGACCTGCTAACTAACCAACATTTAAATAATCACTCCTGGGCTCAATATAAAATTCACTTGGCTTTAAACAGTAGTTTGAGCAAATACTCATTCATTAGAATGTCAGATTTTTTAGATATGGTTTATTGATTTTCAAATCAATGAAGGATGGTTCTGAAAATGCAACAGATACTATTTATTAAGAGCTCTAATTTAAATTCACAGAAGTGTTAACCAAAATTGCTAAAGATAAAACCCCTAGTATATAAAAAATTGAGATCAGTTAAGGAAGGGTATCATTTTTGCAAGTAGATTATGCTTTTCTGCATCCATCTGATCTTCCTAGTGTAGGAGCAAGTGTCAGAAGAAGTTGGAAGTGACATATGAGAACATATCTACAGACGCAATCGAGAATGCTTTTAAAATTTTTAAAAATCAAGAACAAATAATATACCTGTAGAAATCTAATTGATCCCATGAAAAGAAAAAGTAAGGTCAGGAAAAATACACTGAGAAGCGAATACTTCAGAACAGTTCATCACCACTCAAAAGTAAACTGATTTATAGTTATTATTGTTCTCTTAAAATTCATCTTGCAATGTCAGGTCTAGATCAAGGCAAAGAGCTTCACTCCATTTTTAAATGAATTTCCCATTGTATTCACCTCCTCAGCAATCCTGTTTTCTGGCACAAATGCAGAAGTGTATTTCAACTATACACGGCAATAGGATTTTCATTTCACCCATGCAAATACTCACCCTGGAAAAGCATGCATGGTCATTCAGTCCAGAAATAGAAATTATATCAGGTGGGTTTCTGACCAGGTACAATTGAGCAACACCATTACAAACTTTGGCTGTTCATACATCAACTACTCACGGAGAATTGTTTATGATTAATGCCTTAAGGCAATAAATATTGAAGAATGACAGCCAGAGTCCACTCAAAGAAACAAGGAACCCTAAACTGAACACAGCTATTTCAGAGAACACACACACACAAAAAGGAAGAATTTATATAAATTATAGACTTCAAATGGTTGCTGGGATGGAAACAATCCATTATTATTTTAGATATGGTGGTTCTAAGTGCAAAATTAATTCTTTCTATTTATCCAAAAAAGAAAACCAAATCAGATTTGTCATTACTGACTCTTCATTTACCTATTAAACTGTACATGGGAATGTTTTGCAGTACGTAACCACAGCATAATAAGCTATGGAGAAGCAACAGTGCATAAATTTCTGGACATATAAAAATTCTAAGTGTTATACTTCTTTAACATATGTTTTGTCTGCTCTTTTGCATTTGATCTTCACTTGAAAAGATTTTCTCTTATTTTTTCTTCTTGCAGGTATATATACTCTCCTGTAACACAATATTATTATGCAATTTTTCTTGTGTTTCTTGAAGTTGTACAATAAGAAGAAAAGTACAGTCCACATTGGCTGTAAGAATACTATCTGCATTGCCCTTCAGGAAGTCAGGCTGTACAGATAGATTATCAGCAGGTTATTTTCTGCTGCTTGACAGTAGCAGCTGCATTGTGGGATTTTTTTTCTTTTTATTCAGACATTTGAAATTGTTTGTTTCTGTTGGTAATGAGTCAGTGTTCCTAACTCATAAGTGCTTGAAATTTTCTTATTTCAGAAAAATGACAGAGTAACATGAAAGATGCTGTCACTTACTGCATTTTTCTGCAACCTCAGTGACATATCTAAAGTTAAATAAAGAAACAGAACATTTATTTCCCCCTCCCTCACTAGGAAGAGAGACTGTGGTGGATTCGAACCATTTTAACTCTTTAGTATCTGGCAGCAGAAGAGAAGCAAACAGCAAGAACTAAAAGAAAGTAAGTATGGCAGGATGAGTCTGGAAGACAAGAAGAACAAGTCAGAGATCCACCACCCTCTCCACAAATAAGGCAGAGGGACTAACCATCTCAGGGACTTGATAAAAGATGTCTGGAGTTCTTGGGAACAAAGGATTGCTGGATCCAACCCAAACTATGGTGTTCCGTATGCACACAGCAGGACATTGCTCTAAACTGATTAAACTGGATTATTGTTATTAACAAATAAACTCCAGGAAGAAAAAACAGCCCCTCTAACAGCACTAAGCTAAAGATATCTCATTTATCTCTATCAGCCCTAGCTACAGGATCACAGAGCGTCAGCTTAGTTGCTTATTACCACAAGCACTCCATCAATGAATATAAAACTGGCTTAACAAGCATCAAATCAAGAGAACTGTGACCGCGATGGCTAATTCCTACTGTCTCCTCTCAGAGTGACACAATAGCAGTGATCTTTTGTGACTGACTGAGCATGAATGTTGTTTTCCCCAATGTGGCTTAATCTACCCTGTCAGACTCACAGGGGGTAAACTAACATCAGTGGGAGCCCTACAGTTAAATCCCTGTGAACTATTCTTTAAATTTGCCCCCCCCACCACAACACCTTTTAGAAAGGCAATTGTACTGCACAACAACACCCCCTGGGTCTCCGGCATCTCATTGCTGGAGAAGGAACACAGTTTCAAGCTATCAGAACAAGTAGGAGTAATGCAGACCATCCCTGCTAAAG
This sequence comes from Monarcha castaneiventris obscurior, assembly GCA_026261815.1. Classification (NCBI taxonomy): domain Eukaryota; kingdom Metazoa; phylum Chordata; class Aves; order Passeriformes; family Monarchidae; genus Monarcha; species Monarcha castaneiventris. The sequence continues at coordinate 25,225,121 of JAMPIT010000327.1, forward strand.
AAATCTCTTCTAAGTGGAATGAGAATAGAAAATTTCTAATGCTAAATGGGACACATTAATAGCAAGAGACCCTACCTTGTCACTGGTATCTTGTCTGCTGCTGAAGCTACTGATATTGACTTCTATACTCAAAAAACGTTTCCAGAACCATCTACTGAGTCTGTATTTGGTCCACTGACTGAGAGAAAGAATTATTTGAGGATTCAGGACGAGGTCTATTCAATCAAACAGGCCAAGTGAAGTTTGTGCTGCTCTACTTTCATTCTTAGGATTACTATCAAGAAGGCAAAGGAAGCCTTAGCTAGCTAAAATAGATTATGATACTTGTGGGCTGCAGCATGCTAAAACCTGATTTACCTTTCAACATCTTTCAAATTTTACCTTTGAATTTTAATGCCTTTCTTCCTTGCAAGTTCCCTGTATGACCCCACATGTGTCATGCCTACTGCTCTAATTAGAGTTACAACAGTCACCACCATCTTATCCTTCCCCACCATTGACCTTGCAATATGAATTAATGAACCGAAGGACTAAGAAATCTTAATTCAGATTTCATTTCTTTACTTTGCCTGTGGCCACCTATCTGCCTGCAGTGACACAGTGCATTGTTTTCTAACCATTGTTGTGTATGCTGTCCTCCAAAGAGAGTCCAGGCACTGCAAATCCAGACGTAGGTCACTTCAAATTTCTGTTTGTCAACTCTCAGAGCATCTTTTGCCATGGACAAAACTTTAGGTTCGAGATGCTGGTAAGTCATTTCTTCTTCTTCCCAAGGCCTGATTATTCCACCAACAGCAATTTGCTGTTACTTTTTTGTAAATAGGTTTGCATTCAAGGACACTTAATACCTCATTTTAAAAGGGAGACATAGAAATAAGTAACTTTTTTTCCATTACAACTATTCTCCTCACACTCTAATTCTTCTTGTCTCTTTATATAAAGTAAGGAAATAACTTCTTTTTAAATGTGATTTTTCAAAAAGCATTAAGACTATAAAGTCATTTAAGACTAGAAAATTTTGCCTTTTTTATTTCCTGTACTTATTTGCAGCATTCTTTTCATCAACTTTTCCTGAAATTCACACCAGTTTCTCCCATTACAACCTCTACACATTTTCTTTTCCCTGTAAACATCCTGTGAATACAGACGCTAATTAGTAGAATGTTTTCCCTAAGGGTAGATTTTATTAAGGACCCTCCCAGGCCCACTGGAGCTCATCAGCTTTAAGTGAAGCTGAGAAATGCGGGTGGAATGAAAACTGTTAGAGGAAATTCCTTGCAATATCTCTAATCCCATTATATACTGCAGAGAAGTATGCTCAGATTAGTATCAAGAAGAGTGGCATGGAAATTTTCTCCCCTCTTTTATGACACTGAGTCACTGGTATGGGGTTCATGAAGTTCAGCTGCTCTGGACAGCTTAGATGTGGAAGAGGTAAAAATATTTTCACTCAAAAACGTGAAACATATTATGTTGAAATTTGGATAAATGCACGGTCACTGTCATAAATGGAAAACATGGAAAAAGGAAAGGGCTTAAACAGTCCTATGGGGGACCACTCATTGGCCTGAAACTAGCTCACCATGGAATGTTTGCTCATGTTATAAACAACTATTCCCTACTAAGCAATTTGGAGTTTAACTTTATTCTTTTTTGTATTCAGTACTGGTTTGTACTTTGTGTTTCACGTATTATCTTTGCATTGTATAGATCAAATACAATCCTCTTCAGAGTGATAGAGAAAAGATGTAAGTAAGGGCCTGAAAAGCTTCTCAGTGAAGAACAGCTTTTAGTGCTCTTGTCTGAGCACAACAGAGCCTGGTAGGACATGGTATTGAAATATTGCCCATGTTTCCCTCCCTCAACTAGAAGTTCCCCTTTGAAGACTGACAGCTGTGCAACCCTTTTCTGCACTGCCTTGCAATGCTTATTGCCAGGATACCCTGTGAGGATCAGGGGTGAACAGCAGCTAAGGAATGAGGCAAAGAACTCAAAGGTAGTCAAACTACTGCACTTTCCATTCATCAGCACTGCAAACATTTATTCTTTTTAATTTCATTTCTGCTGCATTTAGATGGGGACAGCCACCTCTTCATACTTCCACACAGGGGAAATTATGTTACTCATCTTCTAGTTTGATAGCCACTGTTTCTTTTATTACCCCCAACACTGTCTGAGATCCCAAATAAGATATTTATTCAGTGCAAACAACCTCTGCCCTCCAGGCCGGCACAGGGTTTCTTAGATAAACAGCTCCATATATGCTAATGATGATGTCTGCCTGGAAGTAGGGTTATAAAACTCAGAACCACCCCTAGCTGCTTTTTTCCACCATAAAAGAAACAGGTCAAAACATGCCCCTTGGGCTTCAAGAGCAGCTTAAAATACCAAAGAAAAAAATCCATGACAGTGTAAAACCCCTGCATGTTATTGCACAGGGAAAGCTAAGTTCTTTTAAAAGTGATGGATGCAAAGTCTAAAAGAGAGATTAATCTATTTTGGCATTTGCAGATGCAGGTTGCTCTCAGGTGCAGCACAATGTAATTCCTCTTACTAATTGACTAATTTATGCATGACAGAACAGTCAAATATGCCTTTCAGGAACATTTGCCAAGACCTGCTCCTGCTTTCCTCTCTTACACTATCAGGTGAGATCTTTCACTGTGACTGGACAGTTGTCAAAAAGGAAGGAAAAATGTCACAATGGTGGCTCAGACTACAGAGGATGGATTTTGTGCTGAGCATTCCTCCAGGACTCTGGAACATCTAAATTACACGTGTGCATTTTGGGATCCCACTTCAGTGCTCTTCTCATACATCCTAATTGCCTCCATCAGGAAGGCAAGACAGAGCTGTAACACCCAAGATTTCCTCCTTATCTGAGATAACCTTCTCTCCTTGTAACACCTCCTTTTTTTATTCTGAAAAAACACAGAGTGGCAGCTGGGGGGGTGATACAAGAATCTATCCATTTGTAGGGATGTTCTATTAGAGTGACAATTTGGATTGGAAGTCTTCTTATCAGTGCCTATACATTAAGGTTGTTAACACCCTGTACTGTGTTTCTTTAAAACAAACAAGAGCATTTTCCTGCTATTACTCATGGTTGAACGGTGAGGCTAACAGTAGCAGATCTTGATTCTCAGCTGAAAAGTCGACCATCAGTTGAGAGAGCAGTCACTACCACTGAAAAGATGCAACAGCAAAGTATGTCAGGAAACCGGGGAAGGTGGGGATGGGGCTGTTTATGAGACATATGTGAACCAAATGCCCAGACAAGCCCAGCCCACACACACACAAAAAAAAAAAAAAAAAACAAAAAAAAAACCCAGAAAAACCCAAAAAAACCCAAAAACAAAAAACCAAACCAACAAAAAAAACCCCTAACTGTTTAGGTTTTTTCCTAGAGACGAAGACATGAACTTAACCAGGAAAAAAACTCATCAGATTTTTCTCCGGACAGATGGGTACAAAACTATTAAAAGTAAAAGGAAAAAATTAACAAAATATAGGAATAGCAGGCGCATTACATGCCAGCTGGGATGTCTGGTTATATTACCCTACTCTTAGTCTGTTAAATACTTTTATAGTTTTTACCATGAAAATGAAACCACTGGGTTTGTTGTGTTGTTTGCTTTTTTCTTTATAGCGTCTAAGAATGACATGACAGAAATCACATTCCAAATACAAATGTTCTGCAAATTCACTGGTTTGATGGTTGTTTGCAGGCTTCTCGTTGGGAGGAATAGGTCCTCCAGATCAGTAACCATATCAGAAACGCTCCCACCTGATCAGCCTAGCATTTGTTATTATTTGGGAGTGCTGTGGGTGTGCCCAAGGAGGCTGGGTGGCAAGATGCCCTAGAGAAAGGGTACTGCTTAGCACTGAGGTTTCAAAAGTAGTTTAGCAGAGAGAAGAATCAGATGAAAACACTGCCACTGAAAAACAGGTCATTAATGTAAGGAAAGTCCTTCCACTGTATGCATTTAGTCCTCAAAAATGGCTAATTGAAGCACAAAAGAAGAGCTTATGTGCTCAAAAATTTCTGTATTTTCAATATTATGACTTGCTCCTGCAGAAAATAGTGCCTCTTTCTATAAACCAGGCTGATCAACAGGAGAACATTGGTTCAGCTGAATCAGCAAAAAGAAGAAGGTAAAAGGAGAGAAAAATTATATTGAACCAAACCTCAGCAGCAAGAGTGAAAAGGCCTGTGTTAGTTTAGTAGTTTATCTATTTTAGTTTTGGATTTAATGTGCACAGATAATTTTCTGGTTCATATTAAGAAATAGGAAACAAGTTTCATTGTCAACAAACAATCACCTCCAACCAGGATGTGACAACATCTTGAAATTAAACTCACTCTTGGTCTAAAATAAGTTTGGCAGAAGGAAGCAATTTTCTTGCATTTTTATCATTAGATTTTTTTTTTTGCAGTACATCGACAACAAAGTGACCATTTAGATCTATTCTACCGGTCTGGAATTTAGACAATGCTTAAATGGTTATTTTTGCTTACACAAGCTCTTGAAATATTTTCTTTGGTGTTTATGGGCCTGATTATCAAAAGAACCAAGCAGATTTTGAAAATCTGGCCACCACATTTTATTTGGGGGTAGAAGGAGATTGATTGTGTGATTGAAAACATTTGTTGGTTTTTCTTTTTAAATTGCTACCAAACATTCATCATCACTAGGCACCGTACCTCAGACCTTTGGCATCAAACTGCTAACCTCTACCTTTTGAAATAAGGAACTGTTGGCTTCTAACTTTATGTCAACAGTCTTTAGAAAGGAAAGTGTTTGTATGGATTGTTCACATACATGATATTTATATCAACTGAAACTCTTCAAATTCTGACACATGTCCTTTGGACAATCGAAACTGAGAATCATGTGCATAGACCAGTGGGTCACAGCCATCACCCATCTGTGAAAATACACCTGGATACCAAAAGCGCATTGAGTCCTCAGGTAGGACTGACTGCCTATACCTATTGGTAGCTACACATGCTTTAGAAAATACTGCCCTCAGTGAGCATGGAGTGTTCTTTAGCCATTCCACTTTCCTTCAGCTTTCTGCAAGCCTGTGAAGGTATGAGCATCACTAGAGCCCTACGTGTTCTTATTTTGCAATCCAATGTACCCTCTCTCCACTGCACCAGAACAGTTATTTCTCATAGCAGCTGTGCTCCCCAGTACAGCATAGAAGAAATCTGCTTTAGTGTCTACAACAAACTTCCCACCCCAGGAGTGAGCTACTCTCCTCAGGCACTGGTGAGGTCACTGGGCTACATCATCAGGAAAAAGCTTCCTCCTGAGAGCGCTGTTTAATTACCTGGATCAACTTTGGATTGGACCTGCAGGAAGCAATGATATTGAAAAACAGATAAGACAACAGTACCTGGAGAGTGCAGCATCATGTACAGCAGTAACTGTTTTGCAAGCAGTCGCCTTCCAGCCAAGACTAATGCTATAACTGTGGAACAATAAGCAAAATATAGAACAAAAAATCTTTACTTACATGCTCCCATGCCATGAGAAGAAAACTGTTTTCTCAACAGCACAGAGTATCATTCAGCTCCATCCTCCAATGACTTCTGAGAGCTCAAAGTTCATCTAATAGGAAATATTCATTATTAAAAGCAGGATAAACTGAGATTATATCCAGCACTAAAACTTGTATTTGTTTTTTCAGAAGATACACCACTACCCAGTTTCACAAAAAATGAACTTTATTGACTTCGTTGTACAGGATAGGGTCAATAGGGTTTAGAACCTACTGTTGTATAATAAAGAACTGTTATCATATTTGTGTACCGCTTGTTTTCCCTGCAAAGTATAGATGATTTGCACCATAAAGGCTGTTAACTCTACCTTGCATCAGCTTCTCAGATCCTTGGGACTCTAACCCTAAATGTCACTAACTAGCAGTTCTTCTTGAGAAAGGTTTGCTGCTAAAGAGTTACTTTTATTGAAAAAACATGGCAAGTGACACACATTCATGGTAATATAATACATCACCCTGCCCACCATAACTCATCAGGGTCAATTACCATTTTTGACATAAAACATGCATCTTATCATCACTACAATCTTGAAATGTATGCTAACTCATGAGAACACATTAAATCATTTCTTAAAGAAATAATACAGCATATTGTTTGTATGGTACAAATCTTTTAATAGAATTATAATCTAGTCTGTCTGTATTTCAGCACAATGTTTGTGTTACTCCATAATCCTGGAGTGTGACATTCTGTGTCATGTATTAAATATTTACTTTTGACTTATTGGGTTCTCAATCTAATATAAAACACCTTTTGGGTCCACTTATCCTCTCATATAACCAATATTATTTGCTAGGGGAAAGCATTCCATATTCCCAGGGGCATATTAGCAGCTGCCTGGCTTAAATCCAAAATCAAAATGAACAACAAATAAAAAAAATTCTTTTCAGTGACTATTTTATTTCTGAGGGGTCTAGTATCACAGAAGGCATTATCAAGTATGGCAAATTATTTTCTTGAGTTACACAAAAAATCTCAGCCACATGACTGACTGTTCTTTATGTTATGCAGGACAGAGACTACATCCTTCATTTGACACGCAAATCACTCATTTCCCCAAACCAACTTAACATCAGGAAACTTTCATTCCAAACAATTTGCAAGGAATAATCTGACCCAAAAATCAGTATTTGAAAAAAAAAATTCAACAAATAATGGAGAAACCTTTATAAATTAAGACAAACTTCCTTCATAATTTTTCCCACCTTTCAGGCATGGCATATAGCCTTAGACTGCATCTGCAGACGTCGGGAAGCAGAGCATGTTTCTGTGAATATCAGAGTGCTTGTTTTAATGCGACTGTGGCACCAGCTGAACACACTTACATGTGCATTAGTGAATGACTTGCAGAATTGATTACTTGGTCCTGCCAGGCACTTAAAAATACATGACTAATGACTTTTAACCTAGCATCTGAATGAACTTGCAACTTCAATGAACACTCATGAGATGACAAAATTATGGTGGGCTGTCTTTTACAAGCATTTTCATCCATGTCTTGTTCTGCCTTTTTTGGCACAATGTTGTAGTCAAACAAAATTTATGAAAGGCACACAAAGTAATGACCCTCTCAAGGTCATTCTGTTGCTTCTGGTAGCCTGCCACACCTTACTATATAACTTTCTTCAGCTTCCACCTAAAGTATTTTAACAGGCAGTGTTTCCTAGGAGCCATTAGTGTTGTATAGCCAAAATTTCAGATTAACTGTAAATATTTTCTCCTTATAACTGCTCCTTTTAATTTCCTTCCATTAAGATTCCTCATTTGCAAACAGTTTTCCTTTTTTATAACTAAACATTACACCATTTAATTTCTTGGCCTTATGTGTGCTGCGTCTATGGACATACGATGATATGTCCTAGCTCTAACATTTGTCATGCAACTTGTAGCATTATACAACACTTTTGCCTTTATTTTATCATGTCCTCTTGGGCTTACTGTATAGTGGAAAAAAAGACCTCCCTACTAACAACCCATAGAAATAAAAACCTGTCTAAATGAAAGCAAAAATCAATATATTACTTTACTGCAGTCACAAGGAAGATGAGCAGCTATGACCAGATCCTAACACAAAATAGTCTTTAAGCATCAGTTTATCTCTATACGTGATCACAGCTGCCTAATTATTCGGTGAAGATATTTTTGAAACGTTGTGGATGGAAGGAGTCACTGACCTTTCTTGCCACCATAACTGAAAAATGACATCTGGGAAATGGCAATTTTCCAAGAAGGCAGGGAGCTGAAGACCTAGTGCAGCTCCCTGAACTGTAGAGAAAGGATAATGTAAAGAAAGACCCATGAACAAGCTTTGAAATAGGTATTCTGTAAATCAAATTACCAAAAGCAAATCTGGTTAAAAAAAAAAAGTAAAAAAACCCCTAGGATTCATATCAGCATGGAGCAAGGAAGGCAACAAACACGCAAGGAAGTGACAAACCTCAGAGGCACATGGGGACATATGTCAGTGGAAATCCTCTGGGGCTTGGAAGACTGAGGAGGAAAACCAAAAGTAATACCAACTCTGCTTTGGGAGATCAAGATAGCTCCAAGACCTGCCCATGTGGGAAAAGCATGAGAGCTTCATACACACAGATAGTCTGACATATGTTTTTTTATATATAACATATGGTCTGTGTGTGGACTGTAATTAAAGGGAACCACTCTTATGAATCAATATATGATCTCACATAAGTTCAATATGTAAAACATATGCTATTTAGGCATATATAGCACTTGTATATAGCTTACATTTTTGATGCATCATGGGCAAGGATAATAGGAGACATTTGGATGACTGGATGCAGAGGGAAGGGATTTTCAAGGCGGAAGAAGACAGTGTTCTAAAAGACTGTACAATAGTGGGAATGATGGAAAAGACACAAAGAAAAATCAGTGAAATTACTTAGAGACAGTAAAACCACTGTGGAGAAGAGGAGGAGGAGGAGGAGGAGGAGGAAAAGGGGTACTTCTGTTTTCCAGCTTGGCGTGCAAAAAGCCTATAGTGTGAAAAATGCATCTTACAGAACAATTTCTATGACAGGTAGGAGAGAAGCAAAAAAAAAATGGTATAGGAAAATAAATTTTAAAAAAACTAGCAGAAAAAAAATAAAAATAACAGAAGAATGAAAGAAAAATTAATGTTAAAAACAGGGAAGTAAAAGAAAATTAAATGCTAAAAAAACCTCACACTAAGAAATGGGGAGTACAGAAAAAGAAACAAAAAGCAGTTGATTATTTTATTGATAGCAATTAAATACATTAATACAGCTTGAAAAATAAAGTATCATTTTCTGTGTATTAAAAAAGTAATATTAGACATTTTTTTCTCAGCTTTTGTCACATCATGCCTCCTCCGGATGTTGAGATTATACATCATTAGGATCCATTCTGATGAAAGGCACTATGTAAATTTAAACTTATTAGCATAGTAATTGTGACATTTTCACAAATGCATCATGATTCACTCTAATTTATTTGTTATTTGAAATAATTTGCCAACTAATTTCTATAATTCTTGGTCTGCAGCTCATCCATAGTTCATTGTGAAGAACTGAAATTCATAACCCAAGCTATTTTGGTTGAAGTAATAATCACATGGTGATTTTTTGTTTCCTGATTGGAGGACTGTGACTCTTCAAATATTCATTTTTCTCCATATATCTCCTTGATTACCAATTTAAAATCTGTTTGTAGCTAACAGTCTGTATTTTTCCTATAAAACCCTATGCTCTAGAAAGAAATCTTGCAGAAAACTTGTTTGTAAGAGTGGATATGGATGGAAAGTGAATAAAACAGTTATATCTACAAAGTCATTAAAATTCATTTAAAATTGCAAATGAATGTTCACAGTATGTTTCTTCTAGCATTTGCCAGCTCTGGAAATAATCATGGCCTAAATTACACGCAGGAACATGTGTGTACACCATATTTAAGACAGATTTAAAATGCTCACTAATTTATGTGTGAAAAATTGAGTTGATAACACTTCTAATTAGCTTGGTTTACAAAAGAGCAACATACTATTGTTCTTCTAAAGACAATAAGCTGATAGGCCCTAATACATCAGCAGTAAGTGTAGTTGTATCTGTATTTGTGAGTCTTTTTCTAAAATGTAGATTTGTTTGGATTAATTCAATGTTTGATACAAGCAAGACATGACTCATTAAACCTGAATTCACAGTAAACACCAAGCAATTTCTTTATTCTTAAGGAAAGGTTGTGTCAAACTCTGGGATGAAAGCATTGCTCATTATTTCATCTCACTTAGAAACATTGTGTGCATTTACATTTGTATGGAAGAACTGTCTTTCCATCAGAAAGATTTTAATTTGAATCTATAATCAATGTCTAGTTTCTATAATGGCTAATTTCTGTTTCACATGGCACTTTGCCACATCAGCTTGTGTTACCTATAGAGAGAGAGAGATGAATCATAGCTAGGAGAGAATAAGATGCCTCCAGATGCAGACAAATGGGATCTTTTAATTACACCCATGTACTCAGTTATTGGTCCTGTACATCACATGTCAATTTTTTGGTCCCCATAGCCATGGCCCATCATCATTTGAAGATACAGTTTCTTTTATGATACTTTCTTCAGATGAGTGAAGTTTTTGTGAGGCAGAGAGTTTGTGTATAGTCAAAGACATGAGATACCCAAACTTTACTGAGAATTTGAAATTAAACTGAAGCTGTCAAGAGCCATTGGCTTATGTAAGCAAAATATCCACACTAATTGTATGTTTGTTGCCATCTGTGTCCCCCCCCAAACTATAGAATAAAGTGGCAGGTCTACACACAAGGAGAAACACATGATGTTCATAGGTAGGCTATAAATTTGCACCAAGAATAACAAAGGATAATTTCTAATTCCATTATTTCATGTCAGCTTGATGCTTGTAAAAATGATAGAATAATTGTCTATGGGAATTAGTTCCTGTGTTCATCTCCTGTAAATTTAGAGTAGCAGTAAGAGGAGTTTCCTGCATTTTCCCTGAAAAATGCCTCAATCGTCATTTTGAAGATCAATAAAAAGATCACTCATCCACTTTTCTGTTTCTCTGTTAGATTCCTAACAAGTGGTAACTGTCATGATTTTATGTAGGTAAAACACTGTTGGCTTGGATACACAGTCAATCCAGATGTGTAAGATAATGTTTAGATTAGTTATGTTATGTTCTAGACAGACATATTTTAAAAGTGCAGGGAATTTCAGTATTGCCTGCATATTCTGTGGTGCATATAAATATTTTTCTATTGTTTCCTGTACATTAAGGAATTACATTCCATAGAATGATAACTAACTAAGCAGGTAAAGTCATGCAATATACACCAAATACTAGATGTTTGATAACAAAATTATTAAAATAAGAAAGGGTTAAAGCACTGAATGCAATTATATTGTCTAAATCAATGTTATAAGTTCTCACTGAAAATGGATACAGTAATGGAGACATTTTAAATGACAATACTCTGTGATAAAAGAAGGACCAGGAACTGAGGTATATGAAAAATAATTTTTTCTGCTAAAAATGTGTTCTGTTTTTAGTTCTAATTATACTCTTCTAGGAGAATAAATTGAGCAGTTTGATATACTTAGAGGTTCTCCATAGAACATCAATAAATTTGAATAAACTTCAGCAAAAGTTCAAGAAAATCAAGCTGTGTTTTGAGCAAACTTGATTCAAGTTATGGAAACCATTCAGATTGTACAGTTTAAAATTATTCTTGTCGCTAAATATAACAAAAATACTGTTGCCAGTCTGATTCCATTTTAAGAACCTAGTACTCTTCAATTTAACATGAAAGCAAAATTCTGTGGGTGAAACAAAACCAGAAACACAATTATTGACATGAAGTCAATCTGTTGAATCTCATAGAGTCCTATCAGTATCTCTGTGAAATCAAACATGATATTCAGACACAAGGGGAAGAACAAACAGTACAGTTGCAGTTTACTACTATAAAAGCTTTTCTTATTGTTTTCCTTTCAAAGCTATCACTTGTTCTAAGATTTAATTGGCTAGTTATAAAAGTTGCTGAACATCTATTATAGAACTCAACATGGTACTTAAGCATATATATTTAGACCTTCGCATCTGTTCCTAAGCCCCCACACACTCTTAGATGCAAAGAGAATTTACAATACGGTGGAAAACCTTGAGTCTCAGACCATGAGACTAATTCAAAACACATTCCAAATAGATGAAGAGTGGGCAGAACTAGAATCTAAATACACCAAAAAAAGCACTAGAAAAGTATGTGGGCAACTTCTCCTTGTGGTGGACAATACTATTTGTAAAGCCTGTGCTTACTATATAGTAAATTACTTATTAAAATACAAATTAAACTAATCAGGATTTATGTAGAAGAAACTATCAAATACAACATGAAGAAGGTACCACCTTACAAAGGGAGCACTGAAGTACAGAACAGGGTTACTGCTCCGCTTCGAACCAGCATTATACACTCTTGTGTGCAATGTAAATTTATTGAATGGCAGTGTAAAACATTATAGAGCATTTATTAAAGAAATTGACTATAATGTTTCCTCTCTAAAAGAAAGCAACATCACATCACTGATTATCTTGTTTAACTGGGGCAAAAAAGGCAACTTACATAATTCTCATAACAAAACAGTAGTGAATCTTTTTTTTTTCTGCTATATCACCTGAAATATTTTTCTTTGCCACTAGGGCAAGGAAAGGTTGTTGAAAGATAAATATCTTAACTTGCTCATGTCATTTTTTTTAACCACAGTGCTCCTGAGACTCTCTGACCATATACATTTAAAAATCAGAGGTGATAGTTTGTATTGTGAGTCTTGGTAGCAATTCAGGTATCATCTCAGCCACACCACAATGGGCAGTTCAACATATAGTTCAGTATTTTTGGAAGACACTTTTGGCACCAAATTACAGGACTAAGAGTGTTAGCTACCTGAATGAGCTGATTGGCTGAACATTGCTAAGTGCTCTTTAATAAGTGCTCTCTTTATTCTTCTCATGTGGAATGCTGGGTTACAAAGCTGATGGGCTTTGTAGGTGGAAGCAGGCAATTAAAGTCTTTTTCAAAAGTGTAAACCCCTGTAAACTGAACATAATCTTCAGCAGGGCATTTTGTTTCTTGAATTTTATTTTAGTTGCTTTGAACTTTAACTTTGGTGTTAAATTGTTTTCTTCTGTTTTTATTGGTGTTATTTCTATGCAGACCTCCCACACACGTCTAATACAATATACTTCATGTTGCACTGTGTTTTTCTGTTCTTTCAGGCATAATTTTCATTCAGGCTTGAGGCTTTTTCTAGGCTCCAGTGCTCCTGAAAGGTCAGCTAACTGCACTAAGAGGAAAACTGCTTCCACTTGGAGATAGTAAGCATGCACCATCCTCTCTTGGGCTCACTCCTGCATCTCCCATACTGGTCTGCAACACGTCCAGGAGGGAACTGTTTATTGGCAGATCTTCCCAAACACAGGAAATTTGGTCACTGCTTTTGATCCCAGCAAAAACCTACCAGGACTGAGAAAAATATGCGGACATATTTCAGCTGATCAACACTCAGCCCAGGTGCACAATTCTGCTACTCACATTTAGGTAGCTGCCATGAAGATACGAGCATCTGAGCTAGTCACCCTGGGTTCTGTTTGTAATTGGGGGGTGGGGGGTGAGGTCACTCTGAGATGCATCAGATCTACCATCAAGTGTTCACATTAGAAAAAGTTAAACCTTATGCTGGAAATGCCTGAGAGGCATAACAGAGAAAGATGTTAGAGCAGGATGGAAGAACTATTGGGAAAGTTTTTTCTGGCAGATGGAGACTTTGCAACTGTCAACATGTGAGAAAATGGGAAGCTGGCAACAAAGGAAGGAAATGTAAAAGGAAAGAAGGAAATTACTATTCTAAAGAGGCTGGTTGAAATATATGAAGGCATGCACTACACTGAAATTCCTGGGCTCCTAAATGACCCAAAATATTTAGATATGTTAAGAAATCTGATGTTTTTCCCTGGATTGCATAGCTGTTTTTCTTTCTGGATTTTTCTTTTAACTAACTAAAATGCAGGTGGCTCTGCAAAGCTTGTAGGTTTGACTGTTTTCACCATCATATGTCAAAGAAGCAATGAGCTGTAAGCCAGAGCTGTGACAGGGTGAATCTTCAGGGAAGTTTTACTGTGGACCTTTAGATACCAGCTAGTCTTGAAGAGCTGAAGCTCTAAATTCCCATTTCTATCAGCTGGAAAGTCTTTTTGCCTAGACAGCATACAAAAGAGGCCACGAAAAGTACTGATCCTGGAATGTCCTTGGAAGATAAAGGCCAATGAACCCAAAACAGAATGTGCAGAGCCAGTGCCTAAAACTACCAATTATTTAGCTGAAGTGCTTGGCCAGAATTTACTTTGTAGAGTGTTTGATCTCATGCCAAAGTAACTCTCATTCTCCTACAAGTGCTCCATTGCAAATCTAAGATTGTATAAGAGGATTTAGATTATGGTGGTAGAGAATTTAAGAAATAAAACCTGATCAAATAAGCAAAAAATCCCAATTCACTAACAGTATCACTGTGTCTTAAAACATTTGTTCTACTTTTAATAGGCTTCCAACACAGTGACCCATACAGCCAGTAAGATAGAATTTTGTTCAGTCAAACAAAGTATTTAACCATCTGTAGGAAAAAATGGTTAAAGGAAAGGAAATTAAGAAATGTTGCACCTCAAGGTGCAAGTCTGCAATCATGAGCATAATTAAAATCTGGAATGAACAACTTTCCTGGGAAGTAAGAGACATTTCATTGTTTTAATAATCTGAATTGCACAATATGCTGTAGGTTATAATCTCAGCATGGCAGAAAAATGGACAAAATGGCCTTATGCCATTATTAGCATCTAATTTACATGGCACTAGAAGTCAGAGGCTTGGTCAATGTGAACTTGCATAGCTCCATTGAATTCAATGGACCCTTGTTGATCTACAGGCAAAGAAGGAAAAGACGTGCACTCCTGTGTACAGCAATTGGAGATTTATTAATTATGGAACAAGTGTTTACATCGCCATTTGAATGGAACATCATCCTATTTCTTTTGCAGCTCTTGAGCTCTTCAGTGTAAAGATATTTGAAGCTGGCTTTAATTCAGTTCTGAAGGACTAACAATTTTTTTCAGAGCCTCTAATTCAGTTCTTGAATTCTCAGTCTATAATGAATTGGAACATGTGCTCTTGACACACCATAACTACATGATTACGTATGTAAAGAAGTACTCAGGATCTTAACTCTTCTGTCAAAATATACAAAATGCAAGTGCTAGGTTAAGAGCATATGTGAATGCCATCACAGAAGCTGATCGCACATTTTCCTTTCAACACTTCTTTTCATCTGTATTTAGCATTTAGCAATAGTAACATACATTAAATGATTCGGAGCCTTTGCAGGTGTAATTAAGTGAATAAACACAAAAAGAATGGAGAACATTTACCTCTCTAGCAACAACATAATATTTATCTTTCAGATATTGAGCAAATTAATATTTGATCAGTACATTTGATTTTTTTCTAATGTTAGGAGGGTATCAAGCAGCCACAAAAAAAAAAATCTTTGTCAAAATCTTAGCTAATGTGTAGTTTTCCCAACTGAGACAAATACTGTTTAATTGAACAACAAATTTCAGAGAAATTTAGCAAAAACTCTTATTTAAAAAAATAATTGAAATTTGGACTGGGAAAAATAAAGTATGTGTGTTAAAGAAGACTGTGGTTCCAGGAAGATCCCTATAGAAAGTTTAAGTGCTTAAATTAACTATGATCTTATGGAAAAAGTAGTTAAAAAGTCCAGAGCTGCATTTAGCACCAAAAAAAAAAAAAAAAAAATTGCTTAAAAGGCAAATCAGCAACAGTTATATAATTCAGCAAACCTTAATATGTAATTTTAAACCCCCAAAAATATTAGTTCTTAGCACTTCCTTATCTGAAGATATTAATTGCAACTGTAAATAGTCATCAACTCATTATTAAGGCTGAAATTTTTTTAATGATTCCTCCAAAGAATCAAAAATCAGTCACATTCCACTCCCATTTGGCAGGCCTGTCCTCTACTGGGCCTTTGGCTAGAAGCAGCTCCTCCAAAGCCTGTGGCTTCACTGGGTTCCCTGGATCTGAACTATCTGATCTCCCAAAGTCTATCCTGATGAAAAGCTGTGCTACCTTCCAAACCTTTAAAACAAGCACATGCCCATACAGTGCAAAGGCTGAGTTGATTAATGCTTGTAAGGGCTTGCAAACATTAAATGTTTACATTCAGGAAAGTACATTCAGAACTATCTGGGCCTTGGAAGCCAAAAGGCCCTCTGGCCTCCAGCTTGCTTGGGTGTTTGTTATAACATGTCTCCAAGGCCAAATTTTGCAAGGCGTCCCATGCATTCTTGTGACACTTGTGAGCAGAGTTGGCACAGACAACTGTGGGTCATCTTGGAAACAAGTAATTTATGAGTACAGGAGAAGGGATGAGAAAAAGAGATGCAATACTTCCGTTGCGGATTGACATCACCACATTCAGATTCCTGTACTCTAACTATACATTTGCTTGATTCATTGGAGGCCAATACAATTATTTTTGACTTTTAACCACTCCAGAGCAAGGGAAATACATTTCAGCACTTTTTTTTTTCCCCCCAAGAGTATCACCACCTTACAGGACTTTCTGTACATAAATCCTTCTCCACATGATCATGATTTTTCTCAAAAGCCTCTTAAAATGCAAAGCAATAAAATTTCCTTTAATTTGACACTGAAAATATCTTGACAGTTTTCTTTCTAAAGAGAGGACATATTTCTTAGCCTTGTTTTCAGAAAAAAAAGGACTTAAGCTCACAGATATAAAATAATAATTATTGTTCATATTTCCAACTTACATCAATTTCACCACCAGAAAAACTGCAGCATATATCTATTTCCATATGATAGATATCAGTCAGGCTGCTCAAAGCAGATCTAGAAAGTGCTTGTATAATATAATGATGGCAGCAGAATTTGGGTTAAGGCAACATCTATGACTATGATTAATTAGACCCAGGCACCAAATTGATTCCACAATGATTGTCTGTGGCATTTACCACATGGCCAGTATGGGGAATGGGAAGATTTTTACAGGGCTGGAACAGTACATGACTCAGATGCTAATTGTCCAGAAACTAGCTCCTCCTTTTTATCCCATTTGTCAAGTCAACCACAACTAGAAGGCAGATCTGAAAATAAATGAGAGTAAATGGGGGACCCAGGGACTGACAGATCCAGCTTTTGGTAACTGAACATCATTGCTGCTGGCATGATTTAGCCTCATATTTTTTTGACAATATTGTTCCTCAAGGTTTCTCTGTATAGACTGTCCTGTGGAAAGCAAAGAACAGAGTTATACTGTGGGATTTAGGAGTGCTCTGTTGTGGTTGAAAGAGGGTGAATATCATCCCCCTCCTTCTTACCACAAACCCAGGTTTCCGCATAAGGACATCTGAGTCCAAGCAGGAAGGAAGTTGTGGTACATTTTAGTGCATCTATAAGGAGACAAGGAGGGGACCAGAAATTCATTACTATGCAGAATATCTATAACACAATATAAACACACCTGACATGTCACTTTGCAAATGTATGAAATTAATCTGCTAAGCAGAATAAAGGAATATTAAAAGAAAAGTGCCAAACCAGCACTGTACTCAAAATTCTGAAATCCCACTTTCCAAATTTGTTCCCTCATGCCATACACTTATACTTGCACTCTTCATCTGTTAAAACACAGCTTTATTAGTCATGCTGGACAGGCACACAGCAGTTCGTGAAATTTCAGTTGTGCTGGAAATGAATTGCTTGTGGTTGATCAAGGGGATAAAAGTGGGCTATCTTCTCTCCCTCTCACACACAGTTTCTTGCTCAAACACATTAAAAAAACAGACATCTGACACTCTGAGGAAAGCATCCACATTTTACTATTTTAAATATCAGTGGAATATCATGACTGAAAAAAGGAGATGACCTGAAAAGTTCATAATATTTCTCAGTCCTTCAAAGTTAAGATATTACATTTCAAAAACTTGATACAATTCCTTTAAAGGGCAGAAGTCAGAAAACTTGAAAGCGACTCATCCATGCTAAGTGCCTACTTTCCAACTGAATCAGTTTTTTCTAGGAGATTCTTTGAGTTGGAGGTCTGTTTCTGAACTATATATAGAGATCACATCCCACTGCAATATTTGGAGTTGCATGTGGAAACCAGCTGAAACAGCTATCTCATATTTTGAAGCCAGGCTATTAATTGTTAAGTACCCATTCATCCCATTCACAAACCTGTATCTACAGAGCTTTATAATACAAGCAAAAATAAATATTCTATGAAACATCTTGGCATGGAGCAGTATTTCCAAAGACCATATTCTGCACAACCTTAAGCATGCCTGCACAGGGAAATTGCCCGTTACAGCTACAGTAGAATAAGCTCTCCCCGTAAGCTCTACCAGAACAGCTATTCAATGAATACTTCACTCCAGAATAAAAGTGATTTAATATCAAAATAATTATTCCACTGAGATTTACTTTGCCATTGGTAAGCTGAACAATTTCCTGTTTCCAATTTTTCCGTTCCAACAGGAATACCTACCTGAAGGTTTTAACTGTGTACTAAAAATAGGAAAAAAGTCAAATGTTGTTTGTGCTTTCATTATACTTCTGTTAAAATCAATATTATTTATTTGTTCGAATATGGTCCAATTTATGTGATATTATTAATTATTTCTACACTGATAGAGATCTTGCAATTCAGCAATCAGTTACTGCACATCTTTAGCAAATATTTCAGAATAACTTGTTGGAAGGATTTTGTTCACAACATTGCTACATTTTCTAAAAAAGTAGAACTACCTTTTAGACTGGCTTCAATAAAATTAGTTCCTATGCAGATATAAATAGAGACTTTATACATAAAACTGGAACGTCTTTTGGTACGGTCTCACTCCACTCAGATATGATAATGTTTTCTTTTTGCTTTAAAGACTTTATTTGCTAAAGACCATGTATTGGAATTCACTAGATAACATTCTTATATTTAAAAAATGTTTTGTGTGAAATATTTTTAAAGGACAAACAAGTGTGACTAAATATTTCTTTCACACACTTATGCCAGAAATGCTAAAATTCAAAGGGAGTTAAAGATTTCAGTCAAATCAGACTGTTGCTCTTACTTTTCCCTTTCTCCATCATGACCTTCTCATCCCCTTCTAGGATATCACAGGTTAATTGAGGACTGTTGACTTTCCATTGTATTTCTGCTTATTTTGAGCTTCATATCAGACACTTATTGTAGATCAAACATTTATGATGGAACTTAATCTTTTGTGTCATGTAAATATCTATGATTGAGATTTTTCATGCAAGTATAATATGAAGTAGTTTATGCAGCATAAGTTTAAACAACTGAAGAGCTTTTGTCTTCCACCACTTCTTCTATGGCATATATGAGATGCTCACACAATGGAGATGAGACCCATGCTGAACTAACAGTTGCCTCAAGCAGCGACTTGAGACCAAATTGCCAAGAGGAAAAAAATTCTCAGGAAGGTCCACTCTCCATAAAGTTCATTCATCGGCTGCTTGTTTGAAAAGTGAACAAAGGAGTTCACTGATGTATGTGCAGATCCTTCAAATGCAACAAGGAAATTATCTTAACAAGCTTTGTGATATCCTTATACCTGAACATCCCCAAAAACTTTGGTTGCATTTAATCAACGTAAAGGCTTATCTTTTTCATATAGAAAATATTTGAGGAAAAACCCCTAATCCCAAAAACAACGTAGACAGTTGGATAAAAAAGAGAATGAGCAATTGCATAATTTATTCAGAAAAGGATATAAAAAGTTAGTATAAATTCCATATATCATTTAAAGAAGTTTGTCTGCACTTGTGTCCTTGAGCAGCACTCAAAAAGAACTGCAAAGGTCCAGTCCCATGGTATTATGAAGTTTAATCTCCTTCTGAAGATCATAAGCCTCTTTTAAATCTGGGGACTTGATACTTCTCTTCAATAAATGAGCAACTAGAGTCATTCTGAAACAGCTGCCAGAGGATTCCTGTTCACCCTGGAGGAGGCACATAAGGTACTGGCCATCTTGCTTCTACTGGAGCTTGAACCACATCTAATTTAGTGGGAATCACTTATCACCATGTTGTTAGCCATTCTCCCCCGCAAACCCAGCCAAGGTACCAAGATCCAATGGTTAAACTCAGAAAAGCAATAAGTATTGTGCTATCATCAAGAGTCATAAATTATCATATATTTATAAAAGAAATATTTTTGCTATTGATGCTACAGCTATTTTAGCAAGATGAAATGCATTTCGATTCCTGAAGCTCAATTTGTGTGTGTCTATGTCTGTGTAAGATCTAAATATTTATTAGACCACTGTCTTTGGAGAATGACTCTGTACCTTCTGCCGGCACTCAGGTAGGAGTAGAGAAACTAAGCTTCCAGGCTTTAAACTAGAGCTATAATATTTTAGTGAAACAGATGCTGAGTGTATCTTTTGTAAGATGAAAAATCGGATACCACAAGTGTGATAAGAAAGAGAATTATTGTGTGAACTTTGACATGGGAAAACAATAAAACAGGTATCTACTAACTCCTTGCTGCTAAAATTGTGGAAGTTATTCTGATGCCTTTCAACAGAAACTTGAGTATGAATGCAGTTTTAAGCACCTATGAAAAGGTGGTAGTGGTGATGCGGGGGTGTTGAATAGCACTAGCATTTAAATGTCAACCCTGGCTGCCTGAAGAGGTATTTATGTGCCTACATTCTCCTTGTTAATCTAGGTCTTTAATGTTTAATGTGGATGTTACTGATTGCTGGAGTGAGATGAATAATTCACAATTAGCAATGTATTCATCCAGCCTAGCTCTTTTCCGCTTGCAGAACGTGCAAGACTAAATCTAGATTTTCCTGAATTTATTTGCTTTATTCCTTTAGAAGGATGGCAAACAGCCTCTGTCAGAGATTACTCCATCACAATAGAATTCTGAGCTACATAAATTAGCTGTAAGAGTTCAGATTATTCAGTGGATTTTTCTGAACCCTGATTGTGGCTTCTAATAGGTTTTAAACCTCTTGGGGAGTTTCAGTAGATAAAAAAGATAAAGAAATTTTAGAATATTTTAATTCTTACCCATTTAGTAATATAGATTTTCAGGAATTCATAGCCACCAATATTATTTTGTATTGAATACCTTACCTAAAATCTGAAGTTACATTTTTGTTCAGAGCTCCAGGGACACTGGCAATGCAAAAGGCATGACAAGGGGAGTGAACACCTTGCTCTCTCCTCTTCTTTCAGCTTGGAACTCACCTCAGGCTTATCTTGTTTCTTAGATTTCACCTAAAGACAAGGTTAGGGTTAAGGATGGGCCTAGTGTTAGGCTTCAAAAAACCACAAAGCCCAGAGCTCAAGGGACACTGACCATGCAAAAGGCATGCCTACAGAAGTGCAACGTTGCTCCAGACTTGCTCCCTTGTCTTCTCTCCTCTTGGAACTAGCCTCAGCCCTATTTTGTTTTTTAGGCTCCACCAAGGGTTAGAGTTATGGTAAAGGCTAGGGTTAGGAATGAGAAACCCAGAAAGCCCAGAGTGGAAGAGACACTGACCATGAAAAAAGGCATGCCTCGGAAAGCGCAACACTGCCCCCGCCTTCCTCTCGCCTTTACTTTATGCTCGGAATTCGCAACCAACCAATGCCACATTTCCGGGTCCACCTAAGGTTAGGGTCAGGGATAAACAAAGGATAACAGTTCAGAAAACCACAAAGCCAGGAGCTCCAGGGACACTGACCATGAGAAAGGAATGCCAATGAGAGCGTGACGCTTCCCCAACCTTGCTCCCTCCTCTCTTTCTGCTTGGAACTCACCTCAGCCCTATGCCAGATTTCCGGCTCTGCGTAGTCTTAGAGTTAGGTTTAGGGTTAGGGTTACGCCTAGGGTTAGGGTTCAGGAAATCACAAAACCCGATGCTCCAGGGACACTGACCATGCAAAAGGCATGCCTAGGTGTCCTGGTTACAATATAGATGCATTCTATTACCACCACCTGTGGGCCATTAGCTGTTATCTCCTGCTATGACCCACCCCTGATAACAGACAATGGGCCATCAAGAAACCACTGCATGATTCATGGACTTATCTCATCCTATTGTGAGATGCTCCGCCCAGGAGGGAGGAGCCAAGCATTCCCACCTGGATATAACCTGGCCTTGGAACTGCCTAACTCAGCCTGGTCTACTGGGTTCCCAGAGGACAAGAGCTACCACTGGACCCTCAGCTGGAGACCAGATCTTCCACAGGATCACTGCTTCAACTGAACTACTTCATCTGGACTGCTACTACCACCCTAACAGGGTGTCAGGTTGTATCTGACTTTGTCACTTCATTTCCTTATACTATTTAACTTTTTAAATTGTTTTGTATTAAATTATAATCCTGACAAAATGATTAGTTTTCAAACTAATATGCTAGGGGAGCATGACGATACCACAACCTTGCTCTTTCTGCTTGGAACTCATCACAGCCCGATGCCAGATTTCTGGCAATGCGCAGTGTTAGAGTTAGGTTTAGGGCTAGGGTTACGCCTAGGGTTAGGGTTCGGAAAACCACAAAGCCCAGAGCTCCCGGGACACAGACCATGAAAAAGGAATGCCTAGGAGACCACAACACTACCCCAACCTTGCTCCCTCCTCTAATGTCTGCTTGGAACTCACCACAGCCCTTTGCCAGATTTCAGGCTCTGCCTACTGTTACAGTTACGGATTAGGGTTAGGGTTACACCTAGGCTTAGGGTTCAGAAAACCACAAAGCCCAGAGCTCCAGGGAAACTGACCACGCGAAAGGCATGCCTAGGGAAGCGCAAAACTTCCCAAACCATGCTCCCCCATCTTCGTTTTGATTGCAAGTCCTCTCAGCACAATGCCATACATCCGGCTCCACCTAGGATTAGGGTAAGGGTTAGGGTTAAGCCTAGGGTTAGAGTTCAGAAAACCACAAAGCCCAGAGCTCCATAGACAATGACCATGCAAAAGACATGCCTAGGGGAGTGCAATGCTACCCCAACCTTCCTCCCTCCTCTTGAATCTGGTTGGATCTCACCACAGCCCAATGCCAGATTTCCGGCTCTGCTTAGGGTTACCGTTAGGGTAACGGTTAGGGTTACACCTAGGGTTAGGGCTGAGAAAAACACAAAGCCACGAGCTCCAGGGACACTGCCCATGCAAAAGGCATGCCTAGGAGAGTGCCACACTTCCTCAACCTTGCATTCCCCCTCTTCTATCAGATTGCAAGTCCCCTCACCCACTGCCTTGTATCCAGCTCCACCTACGGTTAGGGAAAGGGTTAGGGTATAGGGTTACGCCTAGGGTTAGGGTTCAGAAAACCACAAACCCCAGAGCTCCAAGGACACTTACCATGTGGAATGCAAACCTAGGGAAGAGCGAGGCTGCCCCAACCTTGTACTCTTCTCTCTTTCAACATGGGAATCACCATAGACCAAACGCCAGATCTCCGGCAATGTCTAGAACTAGGGTTAGGATTACGCCTAGGGTTAGGGTTCAAAGAACCACAAACCCCAGTCCTCATGGGACACTGACCATGCGAAAGGAATCGCTAGGGTAGTGCAATGCAACCCCAACCTAGCTACCTGTCTTGTTTCTGCTTGGAACTCACCACAGCCCTATGCCAGATTTCCAGCTCTGCCTAGGGTTACGGTAAGGGATTAGGTTTATGGTTACACCCAGGGTTAAGATTCAGAAATCACAAAGCCAGGATCTCCAGGGACACTGCCCATACGAAAGGCATGCCTGGGGGAGTGCAACACTTCCTCAATCTTGCTCACCCCTCTTCTATCTGATTTCAAGTCCCCTCAGCCAATGCCTTGTATCCAGCTCCACCTACGATTAGGGTTAATGTTAGGGTTACACCTTGGTTTAGGGTTCAGAAAACCACAAATGCCAGGGCTCCAGGGACACTTACCATGTGGAAGGCAAGCCTAGGGGAGAGCGACGCTGCCCCAACCTTGTTGCCTCCTCTCTTTCAACTTGGAAATCACCATAGCCCTATGCCACATTTCCGGCTATGTCTAGGGTTAGGGTTAGGATTAGGCCTCGGCTTAGGGTACAGAAAACCACAAATCCCTGTGCTCCAGGGACACTGACCATGCGAAAGGAATGCCTTGGGAAGAGAAACGCTGGCCCAACCTTTCTCACCCCTCTTATTTTTCATTGCAAGTCCCCTCAGCCCAATGACCAATGTCCAGCTCTACTTAGGGTTAGGGTAAGGGTGAGGGTTACCCCTAAAGGTTACGCCTTGGGTTAGGGTTCAGAAAACCACAAAGCCCAGCGCTCCAGGGACATTTACCATGTGGAAGTCAAGCCTAGGGGAGAGCGACGCTGCCCCAACCTTGTTCCCTCCTCTCTTTCAACTTGGAAATCACCATAGCCCTATGCCACATTTCCGGCTAT
Organism: Monarcha castaneiventris obscurior; assembly: GCA_026261815.1. Taxonomy (NCBI): domain Eukaryota; kingdom Metazoa; phylum Chordata; class Aves; order Passeriformes; family Monarchidae; genus Monarcha; species Monarcha castaneiventris. Next base: position 25,249,214 of record JAMPIT010000327.1, read on the forward strand.
GTCTAGGGTTAGGATTAGGACTAGGCCTAGGGTTAGGGTTCAGAAAACAACAAAGCCCAGAGCTCCAGAGACACTGACCATGCAAAAGACATGCCTAGGGGAGCACAATGCTACCCCAACCTTGCTCACCCCTCCTCTTATGTCTGCTTGGATCTCACCACAGCCCTATGCCAGATGTCAGGCTCTGCCTAGGGATATGGTTAGGGTTTAGGGTGAGGGTTCTGAAACCTAGGCTTAGGGTTCAGAAAACCGTAAAGCCAGGATCTCCAGGGACACTGGCCATGTGAAAGGCATGCCTGGGGGAGTGCAACACTGCCTCAACCTTGCCCTCCACTCTTCGATCTGATTTCATGTCCCCTCACCCAATGCCTTTTATCCAGCTCCACCTAGGTTTAGGGTTAATGTTAGGGTTACACCTTGGGTTAGGGTTCAGAAAACCACAAATGCCAGAGCTCCAGGGACACTGACCATGCAAAAGACATGCCTAGGGGAGCACAACGCTACCCCAACCTTGCTCCCTTCTCTTATGTCTGCTTGGATCTCACCACAGCCCTTTGCCAGATTTCCAGCTCTGCCTAGGGTTACGGTTAGGGTTTAGGGCAACGTTTAAACCTAGGCTTAGGGTTCAGAAAACCACAAAGCCCCAAGCTCCAGGGACACTGGCCATGCCAAAGGAATGCCTACGGTAGTGAAATGCAACCCCAACCTTGCTACCTCTACTGTTTCTGCTTGGAACTCCTCACAGCCCTAAGCCAGATTTCCAGCTCTGCCTAGGGTTACGGTTAGGGTTTAGGTTTATGGTTACACCCAGGGTAGGGATTCAGAAACCCCAAAGCCAGGATCTCCAGGGACACTGCCCATACGAAAGGCATGCCTGGGGGAGTGCAACACTTCCTCAACCTTGCTCTCCACTCTTCTCTCTGATTTCAAGTCCCCTCAGCCAATGCCTTGTATCCAGCTCCACCTACGATTCGGGTTAATGTTAGGGTTACGCCTTGGGTTAGGGTTCAGAAAACCACAAATGCCAGAGCTCCAGGGACACTTACCATGTGGAAGGCAAGCCTAGGGGAGAGCGATGCTGCCCCAACCTTGTTCCCTCCTCTCTTTCAACTTGGAAATCACCATAGCCCTATGCCACATTTCCGGCTAGGTCTAGGGTTAGGATTAGGACTAGGCCTAGGGTTAGGGTTCAGAATACCACAAAGCCCAGAGCTCCAGAGACACTGACCATGCAAAAGACATGCCTAGGGGAGCACAACGCTGCCCCAACCTTGCTCCCTTCTCTCATGTCGGCTTGGATCTCACCACAGCCCTATGCCAGATTTCGGGCTCTGCCTCGGGTTACAGTTAGGGTTTAAGGTTAGGGTTAAACCTAGGCTTAGGGTTCAGAAAACCGTAAAGCCAGGATCTCCAGGGACACTGGCCATGCGAAAGGCATGCCTGGGGGAGTGCAACACTTCCTCAATCTTGCTCTCCCCTCTTCGATGTGATTGCAAGTCCCCTCACCCAATGCCTTGTATCCAGCTCCACCTAGGATTAGGGTTAATGTTAGGGTTACGCCTTGGGTTAGGGTTCAGAAAACCACAAATGCCAGAGCTCCAGGGACACTTACCTTGTGGAAGGCAAGCCTAGGGGAGAGCGACACTACCCCAACCTTGTTCCCTCCTCTCTTTCACCTTGGAAATCACCATAGCCCTATGCCACATTTCCGGCTATGTCTAGGGTTAGGGTTAGGACTAGGCCTCGGCTTAGGGTTCAGAAAACCACAAAGTCCAGTGCTCCAGGGACATTGACCATGCGATAGGAATGCCTTGGGAAGAGCAACGCTGCCCCAACCTTGCTCACCCCTCTTATTTTTCAGTGCAAGTCCCCTCAGCCCAATGACCAGTGTCCAGCTCCAACTGGGACTAGGGTAAGGGTTAGGGTTACGCCTAGCTTTAGGGTTCAGAAAACCACAAAGCCCAGCGCTCCAGGGACACTGACCATGCAAAAGACATGCCTAGGGGAGCACAACGCTACCCCAACCTTGCTCCCTTCTCTTATGTCGGCTTGGATCTCACCACAGCCCTTTGCCAGATTTCGGGCTCTGCCTAGGGTTACGGTAAGGGTTTAGGGTAAGGGTTAAACCTAGGCTTAGGGTTCAGAAAACCGTAAAGCCAGGATCTCCAGGGACACTGGCCATGCGAAAGGCATGCCTGGGGGAGTGCAACTCTTCCTCAACCTTGCTCTCCACTCTTCGATCTGATTGCAAGTCCCCTCACCCAATGCCTTGTATCCAGCTCCACCTAGGATTAGGGTTAATGTTAGGGTTACACCTTGGGTTAGGGTTCAGAAAACCACAAATGCCAGAGCTCCAGGGACACTTACCATGTGGAAGGCAAGCCTAGGGAAGAGCGACGCTGCCCCAAACTTGTTCCCTCCTCTCTTTCAACTTGGAAATCACCATAGCCCTATGCCACATTTCCGGCTATGTCTAGGGTTAGGGTTAGGATTAGGCCTTGGCATAGGGTTCAGAAAACCACAAATCCCTGTGCTCCAGGGACACTGACCATGCGAAAGGAATGCCTTGGGAAGAGAAACGCTGGCCCAACCTTGCTCACCCCTCTTATTTTTCATTGCAAGTCCCCTCAGCCCAATGACCAATGTCCAGCTCTACTTAGGATTAGGGTAAGGGTTAGGGTTACGCCCAGGGTTAGGGTTCAGAATACCACAAAGCCCAGCGCTCCAGGGACATTTACCATGTGGAAGGCAAGCCTAGGGGAGAGCAACGCTGCCCCAACCTTGTTCCCTCCTCTCTTTCAACTTGGAAATCACCATAGCCCTATGCCACATTTCCGGCTGTGTCTAGGGTTAGGGTTAGGACTAGGCCTAGGGTTAGGGTTCAGAAAACAACAAATCCCAGAGCTCCAGGGACACTGACCATGCAAAAGACATGCCTAGGGGAGCACAACGCTGCCCCAACCTTGCTCCCTTCTCTTATGTCTGCTTGGATCTCACCACAGCCCCTTGCCAGATTTCGGGCTCTGCCTAGGGTTACGGTTAGGGATTAGGGTAAGGGTTAAACCTAGGCTTAGGGTTCAGAAAACCATAAAGCCAGGATCTCCAGGGACACTGGCCATGTGAAAGGCATGCCTGGGGGAGTGCAACACTTCCTCAACCTTGCCCTCCACTCTTCGATCTGATTGCAAGTCCCCTCACCCAATGCCTTGTATCCAGCTCCACCTAGGATTAGGGTTAATGTTAGGGTTACACCTTGGGTTAGGGTTCAGAAAACCACAAAGCCCAGAGCTCCAGGGACACTTACCATGTGGAAGGCAAGCCTAGGGGAGAGCGACGCTGCCCCAACCTTGTTCCCTCCTCTCTTTCAACTTGGAAATCACCATAGCCCTATGCCACATTTACGGCTATGTCTAGGGTTAGGGTTAGGATTAGGCCTGGTGTTAGGGTTCAGAATACCACAAAGCCCAGCGCTCCAGGGACACTGACCTTGCAAAAGACATGCCTAGGGGAGCACAAGACTACCCCAACCTTGCTCCCTTCTCTTTTGTCTGCTTGGATCTCACCACAGCCATTTGGCAGATTTCGGGCTCTGCCTAGGGTTACGGTTAGGGTTTAGGGCAAGGGTTAAACCTAGGCTTAGGGTTCAGAAAACCACAAAGCCCAGAGCTCCAGGGACACTGACCATGCGAAAGGAATGCCTACGGTAGTGAAATGCAACCCCAACCTTGCTACCTCTACTGTTTCTGCTTGGAACTCCTCACACCCCTAAGCCACATTTCCAGCTCTTCCTAGGGTTACGGTTAGGGTTTAGGTTTATGGTTACACCCAGTGTAGGGATTCAGAAACCCAAAAGCCAGGATCTCCAGGGACACTGCCCATACGAAAGGCATGCCTGGGGGAGTGCAACACTTCCTCAACCTTGCTCTCCACTCTTCTATCTGATTTCAAGTCCCCTCAGCCAATGCCTTGTATCCAGCTCCACCTACGATTCGGGTTAGCGTTAAAGTTAGGGTTACGCCTTGGGTTAGGGTTCAGAAAACCACAAATGCCAGAGCTCCAGGGACACTTACCATGTGGAAGGCAAGCCTAGGGGAGAGCGACGCTGCCCCAACCTTGTTCCCTTCTCTCTTTCAACTTGGAAATCACCATAGCCCTATGCCACATTTCCAGCTATGCCTAGGGTTAGGATTAGGACTAGGCCTTGGGTTATTGTTCAGAATACCACAAAGCCCAGAGCTCCAGAGACACTGACCATGCAAAAGACATACCTAGGGGAGCACAACGCTGCCCCAACCTTGCTCCCTTCTCTTATGTCTGCTTGGATCTCACCATAGCCCTATGCCAGATTTCGGGCTCCGCCTAGGGTTACAGTTAGGGTTTAGGGTTAGGGTTAAACCTAGGCTTAGGGTTCAGAAAACCGTAAAGCCAGGATCTCCAGGGACACTGGCCATGCGAAACGCATGCCTGGGGGAGTGCAACACTTCCTCAACCTTGCCCTCCACTCTTCTATCTGATTGCAAGTCCCCTCACCCAATGCCTTGTATCCAGCTCCATCTAGGATTAGGGTTACGCCTAGGGTTAGGGTTCAGAAAACCAGAAAGCCCAGAGCTCCAGGGACACTTACCTTGTGGAAGGCAAGCCTAGGGGAGAGCGACGCTGCCCCAACCTTGTTCCCTCCTCTCTTTCAACTTGGAAATCACCATAGCCCTATGCCACATTTCCGGCTATGTCTAGGGTTAGGGTTAGGACTAGGCCTGGTGTTAGGGTTAAGAAAACCACAAAGCCCAGTGCTCCAGGGACATTGACCATGCGAAAGGAATGCCTTGGAAGAGAAACGCTGCCCCAACCTTGCACACCCCTCTTCTTTATGATTGCAACTCTCCTCAGCCCAATGACCAACGTCCCGCTCCACTTAGGATTACGGTAAGGGTTAGGGTTACGCCTTGGGTTGGGGTTCAGAAAACCACAAAGCCCAGAGCTCCAGGGACATTTACCATGTGGAATGCAAGCCTAGGGGAGAGCGACGCTGCCCCAACCTTGTTCCCTTCTCTCTTTCAACTTGGAAATCACCATAGCCCTATGCCACATTTCCGGCTATGTCTAGGGTTCGGGTTAGGATTAGGCCTCGGCATAGGGTTCAGAATACCACAAAGCCCAGAGCTCCAGGGACATTGACCATGCAAAAGACATGCCTAGGGGAGCACCACACTACCCCAACCTTGCTCCCTTCTCTTATGTCTGCTTGGATCTCACCACAGCCCTTTGCCACATTTCGGGCTCTGCCTAGGGTTACGGTTAGGGTTTACGGTAAGGGTTAAACCTAGGCTTAGGGTTCAGAAAAGCACAAAGCCCGGAGCTCCAGGGACACTGACCACGCGAAAGGAATGCCTTGGGAAGAGCAACGCTGCCCCAACCTTGCTCACCCCTCTTATTTTTCAGTGCAAGTCCCCTCAGCCCAATGACCAGTGTCCAGCTCCAACTGGGACTAGGGTAAGGGTTAGGGTTACGCCTAGCTTTAAGGTTCAGAAAACCACAAAGCCCAGCGCTCCAGGGACACTGACCATGCAAAAGACATGCCTAGGGGAGCACAACGCTACCCCAACCTTGCTCCCTTCTCTCATGTCGGCTTGGATCTCACCACAGCCCTTTGCCAGATTTCGGGCTCTGCCTAGGGCTACGGTAAGGGTTTAGGGTAAGGGTTAAACCTAGGCTTAGGGTTCAGAAAACCGTAAAGCCAGGATCTCCAGGGACACTGGCCATGCGAAAGGCATGCCTGGGGGAGTGCAACTCTTCCTCAACCTTCCTCTCCACTCTTCGATCTGATTGCAAGTCCCCTCACCCAATGCCTTGTATCCAGCTCCACCTAGGATTAGGGTTAATGTTAGGGTTACACCTTGGGTTAGGGTTCAGAAAACCACAAATGCCAGAGCTCCAGGGACACTTACCATGTGGAAGGCAAGCCTAGGGAAGAGCGACGCTGCCCCAAACTTGTTCCCTCCTCTCTTTCAACTTGGAAATCATCATAGCCCTATGCCACATTTCCGGCTATGTCTAGGGTTAGGGTTAGGATTAGGCCTAGGGTTAGGGTTCAGAAAACCACAAATCCCAGTGCTCCAGGGACACTGACCATGCGAAAGGAATGCCTTGGGAAGAGAAACGCTGGCCCAACCTTGCTCACCCCTCTTATTTTTCATTGCAAGTTCCCTCAGCCCAATGACCAATGTCCAGCTCTACTTAGGGTTAGGGTAAGGGTGAGGGTTACCCCTAAGGATTACGCCTTGGGTTAGGGTTCAGAAAACCACAAAGCCACGAGCTCCAGGGACACTGACCATGCGAAAGGCATGCCATGGGGAGCGCATTGCTGCCCCTACCTCTCGGTTTTTTTGTCTTCCTGATAGGCGCTCACCACACCCAAATGCCAGATTTCCTGCTCGTACTCGGATTAGAGTTAGGGTTAGGGTTATGCCTAGTCTTAAGGTTCAGAAAACCACAAAGCCACGAGCTCCAGGGACACTAACCATGCGAAAGGAATGCCTACCGTAGTGAAATGCAACCCCAACCTTGCTGCCTCCACTGTTTCTGATTGGAACTCCTCACAGCCCTAAGCCAGATTTCCAGCTCTGCCTAGGGTTACGGTTAGGGCTTAGGTTTATGGTTACACCCAGGGTTAGGATTCAGGAACCGTAAAGCCAGGATCTCCAAGGCCACTGGCCATGCGAAAGGCATGCCTAGGGGAGTGCAACACTTCCTCCACCTTGCCCTCCACTCTTCTATCTGATTTCATGTCCCCTCACCCAATGCCTTGTATCCAGCTCCATCTAGGATTAGGGTTACGCCTAGGGTTAGGGTTCAGAAAACCAGAAAGCCCAGAGCTCCAGGGACACTTACCATGTGGAAGGCAAGCCTAGGGGAGAGCGACGCTGCCCCAACCTTGTTCCCTCCTCTCTTTCACCTTGGAAATCACCATAGCCCTATGCCACATTTCCGGCTATGTCTAGGGTTAGGGTTAGGATTAGGCCTCGGCTTAGGGTTCAGAAAACCACAAAGTCCAGTGCTCCAGGGACATTGACCATGCGAAAGGAATGCCTTCGGATGAGAAACGCTGCCCCAACCTTGCTCACTCCTCTTCTTTATGATTGAAAGTCCCCTCAGCCCAATGACCAATGACCAGCTCCATTTAGGGTTACGGTAAGGGTTAGGGTTATGCCCAGGGTTAGGGTTCAGAAAACCACAAAGCCCAGAGCTCCAGGGACACTGACCATGCAAAAGACATGCCTAGGGGAGCACAACGCTACCCCAACCTTGCTCCCTTCTCTCATGTCGGCTTGGATCTCACCACAGCCCTATGCCAGATTTCGGGCTCTGCCTCGGGTTACAGTTAGGGTTTAGGGTTAGGGTTAAACCTAGGCTTAGGGTTCAGAAAACCGTAAAGCCAGGATCTCCAGGGACACTGGCCATGCGAAAGGCATGCCTGGGGCAGTGCAACACTTCCTCAATCTTGCTCTCCCCTCTTCGATGTGATTGCAAGTCCCCTCACCCAATGCCTTGTATCCAGATCCACCTAGGATTAGGGTTAATGTTAGGGTTACACCTTGGGTTAGGGTTCAGAAAACCACAAATGCCAGAGCTCCAGGGACACTTACCTTGTGGAAGGCAAGCCTAGGGGAGAGCGACACTACCCCAACCTTGTTCCCTCCTCTCTTTCACCTTGGAAATCACCATAGCCCTATGCCACATTTCCGGCTATGTCTAGGGTTAGGGTTAGGATTAGGCCTGGTGTTAGGGTTCAGAAAACCACAAATCCCAGTGCTCCAGGGACATTGACCATGCGATAGGAATGCCTTCGGAAGAGCAACGCTGCCCCAACCTTTCTCACCCCTCTTCTTTATGATTGCAAGTCCCCTCAGCCCAATGACCAATGTCCAGCTCCACTTAGGATTACGGTAAGGGTTAGGGTTACACCTAGCTTTAGGGTTCAGAAAACCACAAAGCCCAGCGCTCCAGGGACACTGACCATGCAAAAGACATGCCTAGGGGAGCACAACACTACCCCAACTTTGCTCCCTTCTCTTATGTCTGCTTGGATCTCACCACAGCCCTTTGCCAGATTTCAGGCTCTGCCTAGGGTTACGGTTAGGGTTTAGGGCAAGGGTTAAACCTAGGCTTAGGGTTCAGAAAACCACAAAGCCACGAGCTCCAGGGACACTGACCATGCGAAAGGAATGCCTACGGTAGTGAAATGCAACCCCAACCTTGCTACCTCTACTGTTTCTGCTTGGAACTCCTCACAGCCCTAAGCCAGATTTCCAGCTCTGCCTAGGGTTACGGTTAGGGTTTAGGTTTATGGTTACACCCAGGGTAGGGATTCAGAAACCCCAAAGCCAGGATCTCCAGGGACAATGCCCATACGAAAGGCATGCCTGGGGGAGTGCACCACTTCCTCAGACTTGCTCTCCACTCTTCTATCTGATTTCAAGTCCCCTCAGCCAATGCCTCGTATCCAGCTCCACCTACGATTCGGGTTAATGTTAGGGTTACGCCTTGGGTTAGGGTTCAGAAAACCACAAATCCCAGAGCTCCAGGGACACTTACCATGTGGAAGGCAAGCCTAGGGGAGAGCGATGCTGCCCCAACCTTGTTCCCTCCTCTCTTTCAACTTGGAAATCACCATAGCCCTATGCCACATTTCCGGCTAGGTCTAGGGTTAGGATTAGGACTAGGCCTAGGGTTAGGGTTCAGAATACCACAAAGCCCAGAGCTCCAGAGACACTGACCATGCAAAAGACATGCCTAGGGGAGCACAACGCTGCCCCAACCTTGCTCCCTTCTCTTATGTCTGCTTGGATCTCACCATAGCCCTATGCCAGATTTCGTGCTCTGCCTAGGGTTACAGTTAGGGTTTAGGGTTAGGGTTAAACCTAGGCTTAGGGTTCAGAAAACTGTAAAGCCAGGATCTCCAGGGACACTGGCCATGCGAAAGGCATGCCTGGGGGAGTGCAACACTTCCTCAACCTTGCCCTCCACTCTTCTATCTGATTTCATGTCCCCTCACCCAATGCCTTGTATCCAGCTCCACCTACGATTCGGGTTAGCGTTAAAGTTAGGGTTACGCCTTGGGTTAGGGTTCAGAAAACCACAAATCCCAGAGCTCCAGGGACACTCACCTTGTGGAAGGCAAGCCTAGGGAAGAGCGACGCTGCCCCAAACTTGTTCCCTCCTCTCTTTCAACTTGGAAATCACCATAGCCCTATGCCACATTTCCAGCTATGTCTAGGGTTAGGGTTAGGATTAGGCCTTGGCATAGGGTTCAGAAAACCACAAAGCCCAGTGCTCCAGGGACATTGACCATGAGAAAGGAATGCCTTGGGAAGAGAAACGCTGCCCCAACCTTGCACACCCCTCTTCTTTATGATTGCAACTCCCCTCAGCCCAATGACCAACGTCCAGCTCCACTTAGGATTACGGTAAGGGTTAGGGTTACGCCTTGGGTTGGGGTTCAGAAAACCACAAAGCCCAGAGCTCCAGGGACATTGACCATGCAAAAGACATGCCTAGGGGAGCACAACACTACCCCAACCTTGCTCCCTTCTCTTATGTCTGCTTGGATCTCACCACAGCCCTTTGCCACATTTCGGGCTCTGCCTAGGGTTACGGTTAGGGTTTAGGGTAAGGGTTAAACCTAGGCTTAGGGTTCAGAAAAGCACAAAGCCCGGAGCTCCAGGGACACTGACCACGCGAAAGGAATGCCTTGGGAAGAGCAACGCTGCCCCAACCTTGCTCACCCCTCTTATTTTTCAGTGCAAGTCCCCTCAGCCCAATGACCAGTGTCCAGCTCCAACTGGGACTAGGGTAAGGGTTAGGGTTACGCCTAGCTTTAGGGTTCAGAAAACCACAAAGCCCAGCGCTCCAGGGACACTGACCATGCAAAAGACATGCCTAGGGGAGCACAACGCTACCCCAACCTTGCTCCCTTCTCTTATATCGGCTTGGATCTCACCACAGCCCTTTGCCAGATTTCGGGCTCTGCCTAGGGTTACGGTAAGGGTTTAGGGTAAGGGTTAAACCTAGGCTTAGGGTTCAGAAAACCGTAAAGCCAGGATCTCCAGGGACACTGGCCATGCGAAAGGCATGCCTGGGGGAGTGCAACTCTTCCTCAACCTTGCTCTCCACTCTTCGATCTGATTGCAAGTCCCCTCACCCAATGCCTTGTATCCAGCTCCACCTAGGATTAGGGTTAATGTTAGGGTTACACCTTGGGTTAGGGTTCAGAAAACCACAAATGCCAGAGCTCCAGGGACACTTACCATGTGGAAGGCAAGCCTAGGGAAGAGCGACGCTGCCCCAAACTTGTTCCCTCCTCTCTTTCAACTTGGAAATCACCATAGCCCTATGCCACATTTCCGGCTATGTCTAGGGTTAGGGTTAGGATTAGGCCTTGGCATAGGGTTCAGAAAACCACAAATCCCTGTGCTCCAGGGACACTGACCATGCGAAAGGAATGCCTTGGGAAGAGAAACGCTGGCCCAACCTTGCTCACCCCTCTTATTTTTCATTGCAAGTCCCCTCAGCCCAATGACCAATGTCCAGCTCTACTTAGGATTAGGGTAAGGGTTAGGGTTACGCCCAGGGTTAGGGTTCAGAATACCACAAAGCCCAGCGCTCCAGGGACATTTACCATGTGGAAGGCAAGCCTAGGGGAGAGCAACGCGGCCCCAACCTTGTTCCCTCCTCTCTTTCAACTTGGAAATCACCATAGCCCTATGCCACATTTCCGGCTGTGTCTAGGGTTAGGGTTAGAACTAGGCCTAGGGTTAGGGTTCAGAAAACAACAAATCCCAGAGCTCCAGGGACACTGACCATGCAAAAGACATGCCTAGGGGAGCACAACGCTGCCCCAACCTTGCTCCCTTCTCTTATGTCTGCTTGGATCTCACCACAGCCCCTTGCCAGATTTCGGGCTCTGCCTAGGGTTACGGTTAGGGATTAGGGTATGGGTTAAACCTAGGCTTAGGGTTCAGAAAACCATAAAGCCAGGATCTCCAGGGACACTGGCCATGTGAAAGGCATGCCTGGGGGAGTGCAACACTTCCTCAACCTTGCCCTCCACTCTTCGATCTGATTTCATGTCCCCTCACGAAATGCCTTGTATCCAGCTCCACCTAGGATTAGGGTTAATGTTAGGGTTACACCTTGGGTTAGGGTTCAGAAAACCACAAAGCCCAGAGCTCCAGGGACACTTACCATGTGGAAGGCAAGCCTAGGGGAGAGCGACGCTGCCCCAACCTTGTTCCCTCCTCTCTTTCAACTTGGAAATCACCATAGCCCTATGCCACATTTACGGCTATGTCTAGGGTTAGGGTTAGGATTAGGCCTGGTGTTAGGGTTCAGAATACCACAAAGCCCAGCGCTCCAGGGACACTGACCTTGCAAAAGACATGCCTAGGGGAGCACAAGACTACCCCAACCTTGCTCCCTTCTCTTTTGTCTGCTTGGATCTCACCACAGCCATTTGGCAGATTTCGGGCTCTGCCTAGGGTTACGGTTAGGGTTTAGGGCAAGGGTTAAACCTAGGCTTAGGGTTCAGAAAACCACAAAGCCACGAGCTCCAGGGACACTGACCATGCGAAAGGAATGCCTACGGTAGTGAAATGCAACCCCAACCTTGCTACCTCTACTGTTTCTGCTTGGAACTCCTCACACCCCTAAGCCACATTTCCAGCTCTTCCTAGGGTTACGGTTAGGGTTTAGGTTTATGGTTACACCCAGGGTAGGGATTCAGAAACCCAAAAGCCAGGATCTCCAGGGACACTGCCCATACGAAAGGCATGCCTGGGGGTGTGCAACACTTCCTCAACCTTGCTCTCCACTCTTCTATCTGATTTCAAGTCCCCTCAGCCAATGCCTTGTATCCAGCTCCACCTACGATTCGGGTTAGCGTTAAAGTTAGGGTTACGCCTTGGGTTAGGGTTCAGAAAACCACAAATGCCAGAGCTCCAGGGACACTTTCCATGTGGAAGGCAAGCCTAGGGGAGAGCGACGCTGCCCCAACCTTGTTCCCTCCTCTCTTTCAACTTGGAAATCACCATAGCCCTATGCCACATTTCCAGCTATGTCTAGGGTTAGGATTAGGACTAGGCCTTGGGTTATTGTTCAGAATACCACAAAGCCCAGAGCTCCAGAGACACTGACCATGCAAAAGACATACCTAGGGGAGCACAACGCTGCCCCAACCTTGCTCCCTTCTCTTATGTCTGCTTGGATCTCACCATAGCCCTATGCCAGATTTCGGGCTCCGCCTAGGGTTACAGTTAGGGTTTAGGGTTAGGGTTAAACCTAGGCCTAGGGTTCAGAAAACCGTAAAGCCAGGATCTCCAGGGACACTGGCCATGCGAAACGCATGCCTGGGGCAGTGCAACACTTCCTCAACCTTGCCCTCCACTCTTCTATCTGATTTCATGTCCCCTCACCCAATGCCTTGTATCCAGCTCCACCTAGGATTAGGGTTAATGTTAGGGTTACGCCTTGGGTTAGGGTTCAGAAAACCACAAAGCCCAGAGCTCCAGGGACACTTACCTTGTGGAAGGCAAGCCTAGGGGAGAGCGACGCTGCCCCAACCTTGTTCCCTCCTCTCTTTCA
>JAMPIT010000329.1:0-34105 GCA_026261815.1 Monarcha castaneiventris obscurior
AGGCTGGAGCTGATGGATGAGGAATTGCCCTTCTCCAGTGCCAAACCAGAGCAAAAAGCCCTCAGTGGGACTTGGCGTCTTTGAGAACCCCCTGACAATTTCCAAGGGAATGTGCAGCTCATTCGCAGGGTGAGAAGGAAGGGCATCTTCTCCATGAGTTGAGGTGGAACAGAGTTTAGATTCCCAGTCCTGCTTGGAGCTGGCAGGGCACAAAGCAATTTCCTATTGCTTCAGCCACAATTTAAAGTAATATTGGAAACAAACCCCGATGTCTTTAAAAAAGGACTGCTGAGGTCAGTAAGATGGATCAATGCCATCAGCGTATTTAGAAATATCTGAGCTGTCTTTCTGAAAAGATCAGTTACCTCTTAATCCAGAGTTACAAAAGATTTTTCACTACACATTTGGGTTTTGGTTTTATGTTTCATAATGTTTTCTGGGTTGTTTTCTTTTTTTGTTTTCTATTATTTTAAACAGAAAACACATCCTAAATGATGGAGCAGCAGCGCTGAACACAGGGACACGCAGAGGGACCAGAAGCAGCTGCCTCTGTCCCCCTGAAGCTCCAAGGGCCAATCTCTGAGCAGACACGGCTGGCAGAGACTCGCAGGCTCCCTGTTTGCTGTGCTGCCCCACTTGTGAGCGGCCCAGCTCTGCGTGAGGCACAGGGAGAACAAGGGGCAGCTCCCTGCCAGCCCCGCAGCCCAGGGAGCCCTCGGGCCCCGGGGCTTGGGGCACTGTCAGCAGCCGCTGCTTCAGCGCCCGCTGCTGCTGGCACTGACAGCAACACCCAAATTGTGGCTGATCCCGAGGGAGCAGCAGCAGGGCCTGCATCTGATCCCTGACTCCGGGCCAGGGCTGGACAAATGACCCCCGCATGAGCAGCTTAGCACCAGGAGCTGGAGGAGCTGAAGCCTTAGGCCACAAGAGCTGAGCAAGAGGAGAGTTTTAACCAAAGTAATGGTGGTACCATGGACGTGGCTGAATGCAGCAGATGGAATCCTGAAATTACAGAATCCCTTCTGTTGTTAAAGACTTCTGAACTCATCAAGTCCAACCCTTAATCCAGCACAGTCAAGCTGAGCAAAAACCACATCCCTGAAGTGCCAAGGCCTGAACAAGAGGCCTGACTGAGGCCTGAACAACAGGCCCTGAGGCAAAGGTGACCTCTGGGTGAACCTTCCAACCAAAGGTTATCTTTGTATCTGCTCATTACTGAAATATGCATGGTCATTAGCGCTGTGATGGATGTATCCCCTCATTAGTGAAACGTGTATTGACCTTCCTGTCTTTAGAAGCTGGACAAGGCCATGAAATCCGACCACTGGCCTTGTTTGGGGCTGTATGGTTCAAAGTCAACTCCTTTGGTTCCTCCTTGAGCCCTGGCCAGGCTTAGGAGGAACCCAAGAGGAGGCTGAAACCAGATGTTCCCACACTAGAAGTGCTGTCAGTTTGTTCATTCAGCACTGTCAAAGCTGGGCCCTCTCCCAGCGGGGTTGGAGCCTCAGCTGTGGGTGGAGGCCGCTGCAGGAATTCCCAGTGTCCAGGAGTGGCTCCAGTCCTTGGCTGGGACAGCTTCCCCCAGCTGATGTGTGGGTCTGGGGGATGGGAAAGTCTGAGGGTAACTGCTGCTGGATCTTGGTTAATCACTGGGGACAATCTTTGGCAGTGATGACTGGGGGCATTGCTGAGCTGCTCCTTTTGGGATTCTTTGCTGCTGTGAACTGTAGGAAATGACAGGGGTTCCTTCAGTTGGTGTCTGTGTCTGTGGTGCTGGCCCTGCCCACTGGTACAACAAAATTGGCGTGGTCTGGCTGGATCACACCAAAATGTCACTTTTTAAATGTAAATGTAAGGAATCAGTGCTGTCCGAAATTCCCGGATGGGAAGAGCTTCCCTGGAGTTCTCTGGCTCTGGAGTGGGCTGAGGTCAGAGCACCGTGCGAGCACTGGGGCAGTTGGTTAAAAGGAGCTGAAGCGCTGGATGTCTTAAAATGCATCCAAAAACTGGATATGGAGAAAGGAAAAGAGCTTGTGGGTTTGGGAAGATGAGGATGAATTTTGTTAACAGCGTATTGGAAACAGCACCAACAGAAGGAACAGTTGTTGTTGGAATGCTCCCACATGAAGTAATAGAAGAAGTTTTTAATCTTGAGCGTAGATTTCTTTGTTCAAGTGAACTAGTAATAATATAATAGTTTCTTTATATAAAAAATAATATTTATATTTGTATATATAATAAATAATAGTGTGAAATAGTGCTGACAATACTAATTTGTTAGCTTTGGCTGCTCAGGGATGTAACACTAAATATCCTACAGAAAATGATTGGCCAGGACCCAAAGGTCACTGGAAAGCTTTGTGAGATTGCATACAACGAATAAAGGAGGAAGGGATGAAATTGGCTATTTTTATAGGGTTTGCTGATACTGCCATGTGGAATGCTGTGTCTGTTACTGTGACAAAGACAGAGATGAAGACTGCTGGGTTTTTCATATCCCAGACTATCCACAAGCTGCAGGATTGTTTGAACGGATGAAGGGGTTGTTCAAAGAGCAGCTGAAAAAATGAGGAGATGGGAAGCTGTCCTGATGGAGAACCCATCTCCCAGATGTGCTCCATGCCCTTACCAATGGGCCCCTGGGGAAATGGAAACCCCCTGGATGTGCAGGGCTGCACCCAGTTTGCAAAGACACCCATGGACAGGGAGACTTGGACTTGCTGGGAAATTGTTCTGGGTGCCATGGGCCCTGACAGGGCCACCCCAGAGGCTGCAGGGCTGGGCCTTCATGCATCAGGATTAATTGGGATCAGTCAGAGGCAAGTGAGAGTTATCAATACAGGAATGGGAATTCAGATTTCTCCAGGACACTTTGGTTTGATAACTGCTCGCTGGAGCTTGGCCTTGCAAAGCGTTCATGTCATGGGAGGCAGAATTGATGCAGATTATCAAGGAGAAATCAAAGTAATTCTGTTAAACGATAGTGAACAAGATTGGATTATTTAACCCCATGACAGGCTAGAACAATTATTGACATTGCAGTTTTCAAGCAATTGTGAAAAAAGGAGATCCACCCCAAGTCAGCACTGTTGGTGGAGGTAAAGGGTTTGGATCCAGCAGTCCTAATAATGGAGCCAGAGTGTGGGTCCAGAGGCCCAATGGCCCTCCCGAGGCAGCTGAAGGAGCAGCTCTGGGGAAAGACAGCACTGTTTGAATCCTGGAACCTGGGCAGGAACGATGGGAATGTGTCCCTGCAGCCAAGTGTTCTGTGTGAGAACAAGGAGATGTTCTAGGATATTGTTCTACAGATCCTGCCAGACCAAATCTCCCTGTTTGCCCCAGCGGCCCCTTTGGAAAATGCTCTGATCCACGGGGCTCCATGTGAAGGCTGATGTGACACTGAGTGACTTCCACAGGAATTCCAAGCAGGAGCGTGGGTGCCCCTCAGGGACTGGGACCCGGCACCTCTCCAGCCGAAGGGGAAAGGACCCCAGCAAGCCTTGTTACCCCCAGACACCGCGGTAAAGCTGAACAGAAAAGGGCCTGGGGGCATTATTCTGGAATTAAAAAGGGTTAGCTCCATGGACAATGGAATTATTGTTCCTAACGGGAATGAGACTGGGAAATATTCATGCCTCCCTTTAGGGTACTTCAGCAACAACTGCAAGGAAGAGTTTCATGTTAAGAGAACATTTTCCACCCAAAGAGTGCCTTGGATTTCAGAAAGCCAAAGATTCTGGTTCACCCTGTGCCCCATGAGCGCTGCCTCGTCCTGTGGAGTTTACATTAACGAGCTAAGTCGATTGTTAGAAGTAGTAGCAAATGATGCTGTTAAAATATCCAACAGCACATCCTGTGAGCTCCAACAAACACAAATGGGGGCTCTGCAGACCCACATGGCCTTGGATTATCTGCTTGCTGGCCAAGGAGGAGCCTGGGCTGTTCTAGGACAGGAATGTTGCACTTCTGTCAGTGATGGGTTTGAAGTCCAACAGTCAGGAATCACCCGATGGAAAGAGCAATGGAAGAGAGGCAGAAAGAAGAAAATTCTTCTTGGTGGGATTGGCTTCATGGCTGCCAAACTGGAGGCTGCTGCGAAATGCATTTGTGGCAGTCACTGTAACCATGGCAGTGTGAGCACTTGGTGTGTTCTGATTCCATGTTAGAGCTGTTGTGACACTTTGTGCTGGGAAATGGAGCACTGAGACTTGTCTAAAAAGAGACACAGACTCAGGAAAAAAGGGGGATTTGATAAATAACAGAGAATAGCAACTAATTAGGCATGTTTTAAAAGGAATGTGAATTATAGCTCTGAGCAATGAACATGAAGAGAGAACACTTAACTGAAGAATAAGAGGCGATGCCTTTATGCCTAATACCTAAATCTAAGGTTCTACTATCGAAAGAATTGATATGAAAGTTGTAATTCATCTCTAGGTCAAAGCACTGGTTGAAGTACCAAGGCCTGAACACCAGGCCCTGAGTGAGGCCTGAACAACAGGCCGTGAGCCAAAGCTGAGCTCCTGATGAACCTTCTAAGCAAATGTTATATTTGTATCCCACTCATTAATGATACAATCTATGTACCTGTTCATTGGTGAAATGTGGATTGACCTCTGTGTATTTAGGAACTGGACAAGGCCCCATCTGGCCTTGTTTGTGGGTGTAGGTTCAACTCCTTTGGTTCCTCCTTGAGCCCTGGCCAGGCTTAGGAGGAACCCAAGAGGAGGATGAAACCAGATGTTCCTGCACTAGAAGTGCTGTCAGTTTGTTCATTCAGCACTGTCAAAGCTGGGCCCTCTCCCAGCGGGGTTGGAGCCTCAGCTGTGGGTGGAGGCCGCTGCAGGAATTCCCAGTGTCCGGGAGTGGCTCTCCAGTCCTTGGCTGGGACAGCTTCCCCCAGCTGATGTGTGGCTCTGGGGGATGGGAAAGTCTGAGGGGAACTGCTGCTGGATCTTGGTTAATCACTGCAGGTAGTATTTTGTAGTATTTTTTATGTGCACTTCCTGCCTTATACTTCTGTAATTCTTTGCTAATGATTATGTGCTTTGCTGAGCTGCTCCTTCTGGGATTCTTTGCAGTTTTGCATTATAATAAATCACACAGTTCCTTCAGTTGGTGTCTGTGTCTGTGGTGCTGACCCTGCCCACGGGCAAAACTGACACTGTGGGCCCAGAGAACCAAAGGTGCCTTGTGACACTGCGGGGCCTCGTGTGACCAAGGGGCCATTGTGACACTGTGGGGCTCATGGAACCAAGGGGCCAGTGTGACACTGTGGGGACTCGTAGAACCAGGGCTCCATTGTTCTCCTCTCCCTGGCACTGCCCAGTGCAGCCTCTCCCTGCCCCTGCAGAGCAGCAGAGTCAGGGCTGGCCCTGCAGCAGGAACTGGAGGCACTGCAGCTCAGGGACAGCCACTCTGTGTCTGGAATGCTCAGGAGATGCTCAGCTCGGGCAGCTCCTGCAGCCCCAGGGCCAGCCCCGCTGGCCAGCACAGCAGCAGAGAGTTGGCCCCGGGGCTCCTCAGGCAGCTCCTGCTGGCCCAGGCCCAGGGCAGCCTCTTGCCAGGACTCCTGTGCACACACACGGGCTCCTGCTCTGCTCCTGGCCCATGCCAGCTGCCCACAGAGCCTTTGCCAGGGGAACACGTCTGTGCTGGCCTGAGCAGCCCTTGCTGCAGCCCCTGCCCTGCTGCCCAGAGCCCCCGAGCTGGGGGTGCTGCTCTGCAGAGCACGGGGGCTGTGCTGCCCGGGGCCCTGGGCTGGCTCTGCTGGGCTCTGCTGCTCAGCCTGGGAGACAGAGGCAGCTGCTGCTGCTGCCTGCACTGACCCCCTCCCACACAGGCTCTGCTGTGCCCATGGAGGCTGCTCAGGGCTGCCTGCCTTGTTCCAGGGCTGCCCCGTGGCCCTGGGGCTGCCCTGCATCCTCCTGGGGAAGTTCCCTGAGGGTCAGACCACTCAGTGCCCACACTCCTTTCCCTGTGCCTGCTGTGTCCCCTGGGCTGCAGAGCTCTCCTGGCTCACAGCAGACATTCAGTGCTTTATCTCTGCCTGACCCCAGCCTGGGCAGGACTCTGCTCCAGGGCTCCATTCACTGCTGACTCCATGGGCCGGGCTGTCCCTGCAGATCCTCTGTGCTCTCCTGGCAGCTTCTGGTGTCCTACAGAAAAGTGCTCACCTGCCAGCAGAGCCACCACGAGCTGCAGAGCCCCAGGCAGGTGACCTGGAGATCATTTGTCACCTCCATGGCCATGGGCCACCAACACACAACACCTGAGCCAGCCCTCAGACCCTGAAGTACCACAGTGGGACCCTGATCTCGCTGCACTGACACCAGGGACAAACAAGCAAAGCAGTGAGATTCTGCAAAATCCATTCCTTGGGCTTCTCCTGGAGACTAAGTTAGTAAAAAGAGCCCAGCCCTTGGGCAGTGCAGCAAGGAAATGCCCTTTGCTGGTGGAGCTGCTGTGCTGGAGCCCGGCTGTGTCCCAGCAGTGCCCATGGGCTGTCCCTGCCTGTGCTCACAGCACGGACACGCAGCAGGACAGTGACCGAGCTGCCAGAGCCCTCAGGCCCTGCACAGGGACAATAAAGGAGAGGCTGGGAGTGGAAAAAGTGCAGCTCTCCAAAGACCAGGTGCTGCTGCTCCCTGGCAGCGCTGCTGGGCTGGGACTCCTTTTCTCTCTGCCTCTGCACACAGGCACTGCCCCTGCAGCTGAAGGAGAGGTAACAGAGGGGGGACTTTGGACAAAGAAGCCCCTGCAAGAACATTTCCTTTATTTAAACACACACAGAGCATGATTCCTCATTTACACAGTCTGTGGGTCAAGTTAAAGGGGTAGACAGTGAATTCAGTATGGGATGATGACTAAATTTTCAGTGTGAAAATTACCACGAGGAAAAAGTAGAAAAGCCTGTACTGCCAATCCCAGCACTATTAAAAGCTTTAGAGGGCAGGTTGGGCATGTGATGTGTTACACCATGAATGCTCTGCAGAAGGAAATAGAAAGATTTTAACTTGTGAAAAGCATCCAGGCATTGCTTTCCTCAGGGCATCCTTCAGCTCCTGGTTCCTCAGGCTGTAGATGAGGGGGTTCAGGGCTGGAGGCACCACCGAGTACAGAACTGCCAGTGCCAGATCCAGGGATGGGGACGAGATGGAGGGGGGCTTCAGGTAGGCAAATGCTGCAGTGCTGAGAAACAGGGAGAGCACAGCCAGGTGAGGGAGGCACGTGGAAAAGGCTTTGTGCCGTCCCTGCTCAGAGGGGATCCTCAGCACAACCCTGAAGATCTGCACATAGGAGAAAACAATGAACACAAAACAACCAAAAACTAAACACGCACTAAAAACAAGAACCCCAAATTTCCTGAGGTAGGATTTGGAGCAGGAGAGCTTGAGGATCTGGGGAATTTCACAGAAGAACTGGCCCAGGACATTACCCCGGCACAGGGGCAGGGAAAATGTATTGGCCGTGTGCATGACAGCGTAGAGAAAGGCAGTGGCCCAGGCAGCTGCTGCCATGTGGGCACAAGCTCTGCTGCCCAGGAGGGTCCCGTAGTGCAGGGGTTTGCAGATGGACACGTAGCGGTCGTAGCACATGATGGTCAGGAGGGAAACCTCTGCTCCAATAAAGAAGACAAACATAAAGAGCTGAGCAGCACATGCTGAGTAGGAGATGTGCCTGGTGCCCCAGAGGGAATTGTGCATGGCTTTGGGCACAGTGGTGCAGATGCAGCCCAGGTCGGTGAGGGCCAGGTTGAGCAGGAAGAAGAACATGGGGGTGTGCAGGTGCTGGCCGCAGGCTACGGCGCTGATGATGAGGCCGTTGCCCAGGAGGGCAGCCAGGGAGATGCCCAGCAAGAGGCAGAAGTGCAGGAGCTGCAGCTGCCGCGTGTCTGCCAATGCCAGCAGGAGGAAGTGGCTGATGGAGCTGCTGTTGGACATTTGCTGGCTCTGGCCACGGGCACCTGGTCATGGAGAAAGGACAGGGACAAGTCAGCACAGGCTGCTTGGAGCCAAACCTGGGCCATTCCCTGCAGACTGTCCCGCTGGCACTCACCCACCCTTGTTCCTGCTCTGGGAAAACCTTCACCCAGCTCCCTGCCTGAGCTCCAGCTCTGCTGTCTGAGGGTGCCAGGAGCAGCCAGGCCTGGGCGTGGGGGCTCTCAAGGAGCCATCCCTGCCCTGCTGCCCTGGGTTTGTGGCCGTGTGGCAGAGGGACAAGGCTGGACAGTCAGGATTTGTCAGTGGAATCACTCCTCATGCACACAGGCTTGGTACCATCTGCATTCCCAGCTCTACAGGACAGGGATGGCAGGGAGGAGATGTAGGGAAATTATTTTCCTGCCCACACATCATTCCTGGTTCTCTGAGGTCACAAATCCCCAGCATTTCTGCTGCACTCCCAGTTTGCCACTGAGAGAGGTGAGAGGCTGTCTTGGGGTGACTCTATGATGTGTATCCCCTATCACGGCTCTATGCCAGAAAATTAGTTCTGTGCCTTTAAACTGAGCTTAAGAGGGGAGGAAAAAAATGAACTTTTCAAAGCAAGTTCCCAAGGACACAGAGATAGGGACGGCTCTGCGTTCTCCAGTGGCGGTAGCACAGAGAGAGAGCACCCTGCCTGTCTCTTCAGCCAGTTTTTTGGTTTTTTTTTCCTCCTTCCCTTTTTCTCCGGCGTGTTTCCTAGGACTTTGGTGGGTTTTTCTTTTTTTTTTTTTTCCCTCTTCTGGACTGTTTCAACAACATCAGAACACATCAGGAGAACTTCTCTTCAGGCCTGGAGGGGGCCTAAGGCCACCCCCACGCCAGCTCCGAGAAGGAGGGACCACACCTACGAGAGGACTCTAATTTCTTCCCAGGTTTTCTCATTATAGTGAGGGGTTTTGCTATTTAGTATTATTGTCCTTTTCCTGTGTGTTTGTTAATAAAGAAAGGGTTTATCTCTTTCACTTTCCTTCGAGGAATTCTTTTTCCCGAGCCTGGTGGGGGGAAGGGTGGTTGTGGCCAGCCTTTCTCCCAGAGGATGTATTGCTAGATCTTGGCCAAAACTGGCACAATACGAGTGGCGCCCAACGTGCGGCTCGAAGGAAAGTGAAAAAAAACCTGTACTGATTACATTTTGGTTTTAGTTGCTTGGTGTTGGGGTAAAGTGGTTACGATGTTGGTTGAGTTCATGATGTCTCTCTGGCTGGATATACTTGTGGTTTTTTGGTCCCTGTTTGCCTATGCACAACCTGGTTTGATCTTATTGTTGATAAGATACTTTTACAGAGCAGGGGCACGAATCTGGATTTCTATTTTGCTATGCTCCGTGATAATGATTTATATGAATTTAATAGAGGTACAGGCGGCTGTTCAAAGTGTGTATGATAGGTGGTTTCTCTGTTCTAACCCCAGTCCTGGTTCCAGTAGC
Source organism: Monarcha castaneiventris obscurior (assembly GCA_026261815.1). Classification (NCBI taxonomy): domain Eukaryota; kingdom Metazoa; phylum Chordata; class Aves; order Passeriformes; family Monarchidae; genus Monarcha; species Monarcha castaneiventris. The sequence goes on from JAMPIT010000329.1 coordinate 9,415, forward strand.
CTGCTTTGGGGGCTTATTAGTAATTGCACTCAGTTTGGTAGAGGAGGAGACGGGGTTTCCCAGCCTTTCATCTCCCTCCCCTTTAAACTTGATACAATATCTTTTGAGAGTGTTCAGTTTCCCCTGGATGTTAAGTACACCACCCTCCTGGTGTTTTATCTGGTAATCTTCCTCCCTGTGGTTCGTAGCTTGTCTAGAATGAGGGCTCAGATTTCCAGGGTGATTGATGAGACACTTGACCTAGAGGTGGAAAAGCCTGAGTGGAGTGGAGAATGGGAGCGTATGGGCCAAATCCTGAAGAAATTCTCTGACCCAATAGTTTGCAATTACCCCCCTGAACAAATTCAGGACCCAGCTGAGGTGGGGAAATATCTGCAAGAGAAATACAATGACACTTCTAATAAGGAAAAAGTCATTGTAATATGCTGGGCCTTGGCATATGCCTATTGCACACTGCTAGGTACTGTAGGGCAGCAGATAAAGGCAGCAGCCAAACCAGAGGGAGAGCCTAAGCCATTGAAAGTTGCTCCTGTCACGAGGAAAAAACACACCACCAAAACCGATCGCCCAGTGAAAGATGATGATGATGCAGGGGAAGGAACCTCAAAGCCAGCAACTGACTCAGGCACAGAAACCATTACTGAGTCCATGTCCATAAAGGACCTTCACAGCCTAAGAAAGGACTACACCTGATGGCCTAATGAATCCATCATAAGTTGGATGGTCCGTATTTGGGATGCTGCAGGTGATGATGTAATGCTGGACGGTGCTGAAGTGAGGCATTTAGGATCCCTGTCACATGATCCAGCTATTGACCAAAGGATGATAAGAGAAGCTGACTCTGCCAGTCTCTGGAGACGGCTCTTGAGTGGTGTGAATGAAAGATACCTGTGTGAAGATGATCTCTATATGCAACAAACCCAGTGGAAGACCATGGAACAAGGGATCCAATGCCTGAGAGAACTAGGGGTGGTAGAGGTTGTCTTCACAGATGACCCAGGACTGAGAAGTCCAGACCAGGCCAGAGTTAGTCCATTCATGTGGCGAAAACTCATACAACTTGGGCCACCAGAATATAGTTCTGCTTTAGCACTGATGAAACCAGATTACGGTGCTGAGACTGTGCAGGATATGGCAACGAAGCTCCGGGCATATGCAGATTCCGTGCATGGCCCAACACATGCGAAAATCGCAGCTGTGGAGCAGAAATTGGACGATAAGATGGATAAGATGGAGAAGAATTTCCAGGAATTCAAGAAGGAACTCAAGAAGGAGATTAAAGAGGGCTTTCTCCAAACCTCGGCAGTACAGATCAGAGGTTCTGATACCCAACGTGGACGTTCCCTAGAGAGAAGGAACATCCCGCGAAGTCAGCTGTGGAAATTCCTGTGTGACAGTGGGGAAGACACAAAGAAGTGGGGTGGACAATCCACTTCTGCTTCGGCTGCACGAGTGCGTGAATTGAAGGAGCGCAAGTTTCAGAAAGGAAGGTTGACTAAAAAGGTAGCTGAAGTGACCTGTAGCCAATCTGCTGGAAATGATGGAAAAGATGATGACATGTCCGATCCCCTTGAAGGAACCTCTACGACACAGGCCCAAGAAAAGAAGGATAACCAGAACTAGAGGGGCCCTGCCTCTAGCCAGGTAGAGGCCAGGGAAAACCGTATTTTTTGGACTGTGTGGATTCATTGGCCTGGTACATCAGAACCACAAAAATACGATGCTTTGGTTGACACTGGTGCGCAGTGTACAATAATCCCATCGCAGCATGTGGGGGTAGAATCTGTTTCTATTACTGGTGTAACAGGTGGATCACAAAATTTAACCCTAGTGGAAGCTGAGGTGAGCCTAACTGGAAATGAGTGGAAGAAACATTTCATTGTGACTGGCCCAGAGGCCCCGTGCATTTTGGGCATAGATTTCCTCCGAGGCGGGTATTTCAGAGACCCAAAGGGACTCAGGTGGGCTTTTGGAATAGCTGCTGTGGAGGCAGAGGGCATAAAGCAATTGAATACTTTGCCTGGACTATCAGAAAACCCATCTGTAGTAGGCCTCCTGAAGGAGGAGGAACAGAGAGTACCAATTGCCACCTCGACTGTGCATCGCCGGCAGTACCGGACAACTCGAGATGCTGTGGTTCCCATCCACAAGATGATTCGTGACTTGGAGAGCCAAGGAGTGGTCAGCAAGACCCACTCACCCTTCAACAGCCCCATCTGGCCTGTGTGCAAGTCTGAAGGAGAATGGAGATTGACTGTGGACTATCGTGCCTTGAATGAAGTGACACCACCACTGAGCGCTGCTGTGCCGGACATGTTGGAGCTCCAGTACGAGCTGGAGTCCAAAGCAGCGAAGTGGTATGCCACTATTGACATTGCTAATGCATTTTTCTCCATTCCTCTGGCACCAGAGTGCAGGCCTCAGTTTGCCTTCACCTGGAGGGGTGTGCAATACACCTGGAACCGACTGCCCCAGGGGTGGAAGCACAGTCCCACCATCTGCCATGGACTGATCCAGACTGCACTGGAAAAGGGTGAGGCTCCCGAACATTTGCAGTACATTGATGACATCATTGTGTGGGGAAACACCGCAGCAGAAGTGTTTGAAAAAAGAGAGAAAATCATCCAGATTCTCCTGAAAGCCGGTTTTGCCATCAAGAAGAGCAAAGTCAAGAGACCTGCCCGAGAGATCCAGTTCCTAGGAGTGAAATGGCAAGATGGACGGCGTCAAATTCCTACTGAGATCATCAATAAGATCACAGCAATGTCTCCACCAACCAACAAAAAATAAACACAAGCTTTCCTAAGTGTCATAGGTTTTTAGAGAATGCACATTCCTGAATACAGCCAGATCGTGAGTCCTCTCTACCTGGTTACCCGCAAAAAGAACAATTTCCATTGGAGCCCTGGACAGCAACAAGCCTTTGCCCAGATCAAGCAGGAGATTGCCCATGCAGTAGCTCTTGGCCCAGTCAGGACAGGACCCGAAGTGAAGAACGTGCTCTACTCTGCAGCCGGAAACAATGGTCTGTCCTGGAGCCTTTGGCAGAAGGTGTCTGGTGAGACTCGTGGCCAACCACTGGGATTCTGGAGCCGGAGCTACAAAGGGTCCGAAGCCAACTACACTCCCACAGAGAAGGAAATCTTGGCAGCCTATGAAAGAATCCAAGCTGCCTCAGAAGTAATCAGCACTGAAGCACAACTCTTGCTGGCACCCCAACTACCGGTGCTGGGGTGGATGTTCAAAGCAAAGGTTCCCTCTACCCACCATGCCACCACTGCCACATGGAGCAAATGGATTGCCCTCATCACACAGCGCGCCCGTATCAGAAAACTAAATCGCCCTGAGATTTTAGAAATAATCACAAATTGGCCTGAAAGTGAAAACTTTGGTCTCAGTGACGAAGAAGAGCAAGAACAAGTGACACGTGCTGAAGAAGCTCCACCGTACAACCAACTGCCAGCAGAAGACACCCGTTACGCTCTTTTCACCGATGGTTCTTGTCGCATTGTAGGGATGAAACGAAAGTGGAAAGCAGCCATATAGAGTCCCACAGGACAGGTCGCAGAAGCTATTGAAGGAGAAGGTGGATCAAGCCAACTTGCTGAACTCAAAGCCGTTCAACTGGCCCTAGACATTGCCGAAAGAGAGAAGTGGCCAAAGCTCTACCTCTACACTGATTCATAGATAGTAGCCAATGCTCTGTGGGGATGGCTAGAAAAGTGGGAAAAGGCTAATTGGCAGCGTAGAGAAAACCAATCTGGGCTGCTGAAGAGTAGAAAGACATTGCTGCCTGAGTGAAAAAGCTACTTGTGAAAGTCTGCCACGTAGATGCTCATGTCCCCAAGAGCAGGGCTAATGAGGAACACCGAAACAATGAACAGGTAGATCAGGCTGCAAAGATAGAGGTGGCACAGATAGACTTAGACTAGAAACACAAGGGAGAGTTGTTCCTAGCTCAATGGGCCCATGATGCCTCAGGCCATCAGGGCAGAGATGCCACCTATAAGTGGGCACGAGACCAAGGGGTGGATCTAACCATGGACAGTATCTCCCAGGTGATCCATGATTGTGAGACATGCGCTGCAATCAAGCAGGCCAAGCGAGTGAAACCCCTGTGGTATGGTGGGCGGTGGTCCAAATACAGGTATGGGGAGGCCTGGCAGATTGACTACATCACACTGCCTCAAACACGCCAAGGCAAGCGTTACGTGCTCACAATGGTAGAGGCCACCACTGGATGGCTGGAGACCTACCCTGTGCCTCATGCTACAGCCCGAAACACCATCCTGGGCCTTGAAAAGCAAGTCCTGTGGAGACATGGTACCCCTGAGAGAATTGAATCTGACAATGGGACTCATTTCAAGAACAGCCTTATCAACACCTGGGCTAGGGAACATGGCATTGAATGGGTGTACCACATCCCTTACCATGCACCAGCTGCAGGCAAAGTGGAACGGTGCAATGGATTGTTGAAAACCACCTTGAAGGCACTGGGTGGGGGAACATTTAAAAATTGAGAACAGCATCTAGCAAAAGCCACCTGGTTAGTTAACACCCAAGGTTCCACCAATAGAGCTGGTCCAGCCCAATCTGAATCCCTGCCTACAGCAGATGGAGATAAAGTTCCAGTAGTGCATGTCAGAAGACTGTTGAGAAAGACTGTTTGGGTTAATTCTGCCTCGAGTGCGGACAAAGCAATCCGTGAAGTTGTCTTTGCTCAAGGACCTAGTTGCACATAGTGAATAATGCAGAGAGATAGAACAACACGCTGTGTGCCACAGGGAGATCTGATTGTTGGGTGAAAACCATCTGTAATGTGAAATACCTGTACACCACTGCTTGTTGAGTGTCACTGTCACTGTTTGTATATAGCTGTATATGTATTAATGTGTGTGTGTAGAGTTAAAATAAATTAATTTAAGCATTGAGCCAACGATATGGGATAAGGGGTGGAATGTCTTGGGGTGACTCTATGATGTGTATCCCATATCACGGCTCTATGCCGAAAAAAATTAGTTTTGTGCCTTTAAACTGAGCTTGAGAGGAGAGGGAGAAACAAATGAACTTTTCAAAGCAAGTTCCCAAGGACACAGAGATAGAGACGGCTCTGCGTTCTCCAGCGGTAGCGCGGAGGGAGATCCCTGCCTGTCTCTTCAGCCAGTTTTTTGAGGTTGTTTTTTCCTTCCTTTTTTTTCCCCAGCTTGTTTCCTAGGACTTTGGGGGGTTTTATTTTTTTTTCCCTTCTCCTCTTCTGGACTGTTTCAACAACATCAGAACACATCAGGAGAACTTCTCTTCAGGCCTGGAAGGGGCCTAAGGCCACCCCCCACGGCAGCTCTGAGAAGGAGAGACCACACCTACAAGAGGACTCTAATTTCTTCCCAGGTTTTCTCATTATAGTGGGGGGTTTTACTATTTAGTATTATTATCCCTTTCCTGTGTGCTTGTTAATAAATAGGTTTTATCTCCTTCACTTTCCTTCAAAGAATTTCTTTCCTGAACCTGGTGGGGGGAAGGGCGGTTGTAACCTGACTTTCTCCCAGAGGATATATTGCTAGATTTTGGCCAAAACCGGCACAACATCCCAGATGGGCAGACCCAGGCCAGGGACAGGGACAGACAACCGGAATTCCTGGAGAACAGACGGGCTCAGGTGGACACGTTCTGCCACCACAACTCTGACATCGTGGCCCCAATCTGCCTGGCTTCCTGGCCCCACACACCTGAATCCTCCCAAATATTCCTCTGAAGCCCAAATTTACCCCAAAATTCCTGGAAAACGGTGCAGCTTTAGATAACATTGTTTAATTTCTTTATTTTCACCCCAATTTTGGTTGTTTCAACAGCATTAACACGAAAATTACTTAGGTTTGAAAAGACCTCCAAGATCATCCTGCGGTGCTTGATGCCACCAGAAGAAACAATTGGACAGAGCAGATGAAGCTTTTTAGGGCGTAAAGTTAAAACATCGGCTCTTCCCAATGGATTCCCAATGTTGATCTGAGTCCCGATGGATGTTCCTGCCCCTGCCTTCACCCAGGTGCCTATGGGGATCCAGGAGGACGTGGAAAGCAACAGCCTGGGTTCTGCCCAACCTGGATCACAGGAATGTGGGTCACCAGGGCTCTTCCCAATGTGGGTCCTCTGATGGAAGATGAAGTTGGAGCAGAGGATGAAGCTCTTCCCACACTCAGGGCACTCACAGGGCTGCCCTTACCGGTGCCTCTGTTGGTGTTGGGTCAAGTTAGAGCTGCTGGAGAAGCTCTTCCCACACTGGGGACACTCGTAGGGCCTCTCCCCAGTGTGGATGCGCCGGTGGGTGATGAGGTGGAAGTTGCGCCTGAATCCCTTCCTGCAGTCGGGGCAGCGGAAGGGCCTCTCCTCTGTGTGAATCCGCTCGTGCAGGAGGAGATTGGAGCTGGTGTGAAACCTCTTCCCACACTTGGGACACTCGTAGGGCCTCTCCCCAGTGTGGATCCTCTGGTGATGAATCAGGTTGGAGCTCTGGCTGAAGCTCTTCCCACATTCCCCACACTCGTAGGGCCTCTCCCCTGTGTGGATGCGTCGGTGCTTGATGAGGTCAGAGTTGCACCTGAAGCCCTTCTTGCAGTCGGGGCAGCGGAAGGGCCTCTCCTCTGTGTGAATCTGCTGGTGCAGGAGGAGATGGGAGCTGGTCTGAAACCTCTTCCCACATTCCCCACACTTGTAGCGCTTCACCCCAGTGTGGATCATCTGGTGATGAATCAGGCTGGAGCTCTGGCTGAAGCACTTCCCACATTCCCCACACTCGTAGGGCCTCTCCCCAGTGTGGATCCTCTGGTGATGGATCAGGCTGGAGCTCTGGCTGAAGCTCTTCCCACATTCCCCACACTCGTAGGGCCTCTCCCCAGTGTGGATCCTCTGGTGGATGATCAGGTCAGAGCTGTACCTGAAGCTCTTCCCATATTCCCCACACTTGTGGGGCTTCTCCCCATTGTGAAGCTGCTCATGAACCACCAGGTCCGAGCTCTGCCTGGATCTCCGGCCGCCTTCCCGGCACAGGGTGGGTCTTTCCTCCTCAGAGCTCCCTGGGCTGGGTTTGCAGCCCCTCCTCCTGCGGGATCTCCGGGGCTTTTCCTCCCCGTTGGATTCCTGCCCCGTGGAGCCACTCAAAACGGCCTCTTCCACCAGGTTCTGCTGCGGGGATTTGTCCTCCCTGGGCTCCGTCCTCACCTCCTTGTCTGGGGCAGGAAGGACAAGGAGAGGATGGGATTTGCCTCCGTGCCACAGGGAAGGGGAAGGAGATCCCCCCAGTCCGTCCCCGGCAGGACGGCGTCGGCAGCGGGGTTGTCCTGCAGCCGGGGGCGATGCTGGGCTGGGAGATGGAGCAGGAGAGAGAGGGAAAGGGGCACTGACTTCCCCCTCACCTGCCTGGGTGTCCTGGGGCATCCTCCTCTTCCTCGCAGCCTCCTCCTCCATCCAGCCAAGGGTTGGGAATGGGAAATCCTGGTTTGGGGAGAAAAGCAAGGTTGTGAGTGTGTTGGGTTGGGGATTCCTCCTGCCCAAGTCCATCGCTAGAAGTCACTGGGCATTTGGTGTCCATAAAAGCCTCCTGGACACCAAGATCAAGCCAAAAAAAACTTCAAGCTCCAAGACATAACCCCAAAACTCTCAAAATACCAGGATTCAGCACCCAAAAGATTCTGATTCACACCCAAAATTCCAAGATTAAGCCAAACAAATCCCCAAGAGCTCCCCTTCTCTCTTTACTCCACTTTGGGCTTTTGGGCGTCCCCTCTCTGGGCTCCTGGGGATCCCGTGTGCATTGGGGTTCCCCCCTATCTGGGTTTCCCGCTTTCTCCGGGCTGCCGGCGCTCCTGGGAATCCCAGGGGTTCCTGCTTTATGCGCTCCCCACTTCGGTGTCCAACAGGTCCCTGGTTCCCCGCCCGCCGTTCTCCCCCCTCTCTCCAGGCTGCCGGGGCTCCCCCAGCTCTGGTGTCGCCCCTCTCTGCTCTCCACACACTGGGGCTCCTGGGCTCCCCCATCCCCGGCTCTCCTGGGGATTCCTAAAACTGGTGCCCCCCCTGTGCCAGTACCTGGAAACTGCCACGTGGCTCTGGAGCCTGAGCCACCGGGACCTCCCCAAACCCCCCTCAGGGATGCCCCAGTGACCCCCCAAGGGGCATTTACAGCTCAGCTTTGGAATCCTGCAAGATCCAAACACCTCCCTCAAAAAAAACCCTCCCAGGGACCCCCCAGGATGTTTGGGGTGAGCTCCCCCTCCCCTGGCACCTGTGGGATGTGGTGGGGTCGATGCACCCGGGGCCAGGGGGGCTGCAGATACAGAGAGTGCTGGAACATCGTGGTGCCTCCTCTCCCTGCTCTTCCTCCTCCTCCTGCATAATCCCCCCTCCTTCTCCTCCTGCTTCCTCCCTTCCTCGTGCTCCTTCTTCATCCCTCCTCCTCCATCCCTTCTCCTCCTCCCCCCAGGACTAGCAACACCCTTTGCCCCCTTTCTCCCCAAACCCCTCACATCCCTTGGGATGATGGGAATGGAGCTGGAACAGGTCAGGATGGACATGGGGTGGGGCTCTTGGCTGTGCCCACCCACTGCAGGGGGAACCCAGATAGGGGAAAGGAGGGAAAACTGGTGGGTAGAGAAAAATTTGGGAGTTGTGGTCACCCTGGGTGGGGACTTCCAGCCCTCTGGTCTCATCTCATGAGCCTGGAGATTTTGGAGTGGGGAATGCAGAGATTAAAGGGAGATCCCAAGGAATTTTAGGGGCAGGACGAGGGCTGGTGAGAGCCCCTTGTTGTGGTGGGCCAGGCTGGAGACCCCATAGTGTTCCCAAGGCCCCGGGATGCAGAGTTGTCACCACCTTCTGCTTCAGGTGCTGGTTCTGGGGGAACCTCGGCTCCTTGGGGCTCTTCCTGCAGCCCAGAACTTGCAGGGAACCTCCTCCAGGTGGCTCCTACGGGTGTTCCAGGGGCTGGGGGCTCACGGTGAAGCCCTTCCCATAGTCTGGGCATCCATAGGGGCTCCCCAGTGTGGATCCCCTGGTGCCTGGTGAGGTTGGGGCTCCCACCAAAGCTTTTCCTGCACTCCTGGCCCAGGTAGGGTCTCTCTCCTGTGAGATGGGTCCTCTGGGCAAAGCTTGGGCAGACACAGGACTTCTCCCCCACTGGGATCCTGCACTGGGAGATCAGCTCCGTGCTCCGGCCAAAGCTCTTCCCACAGGAGATCAGTCCCTTGCCATGAGGGCAACTCTGGGGTTCCCCACAGCCCTCTCACTTCATCTGGAGGTCCCATCCCCCATTTTCGCCCCTCCTCCACCCTTTTCCAAATATCCCCCAATCCTCATCCCCCAACCGACCCCACTAAGCTGAAGGATCCCACTCCCTTTTCCCTCCCTCTGCCCCCCATCCCCCTCCTTTCTCATCTTCCCCCAAAGCCTCAGTGCCCCAAGCGCTTGGTTTGGGGCTCTCAGTCCCCTCTCCCACTCCGTCTGGGGAGTCCGACCCCCTTTTCACTGCTCTCCCCCTCTTTCCGACGGCTCCCCCCTTTTCCAGCCCTGCCCTCAGCCCAGAGCTCCTGGCCCGCGGCCGGGGGGGCTCCCAGCAGCACCAGTGCCACCAGTACGGCCCCAGCTGCCCCCACACGCCCCATGCCCAGCGCCGGGCGGTGCCGACAGCCCCAAAGCAGCCGCGCTGTGCCCTGGGGGGGTCCCCAAAGCGGCCCCGGCCCGCAAGGCCCTGGCAGCCCCAGGCCGGAGCAGTGCGGAGCGCGGGCGGGCGGCATCAGCCGTGCCCGGGCAGGGCCGGGCCCCGCGGGGCTCCCGCCCGCACTCGGCCCCGCCGGGACAGCGCGGCCATGGGGGCCCGGCCTGGCCGCCCCCACCTCCCCCTCCCCAAATTCCGCTCCCAAACGGGGGGCGCAGCTGGGGCCCAGAGCTGCCGGAGCCACGCGTCCCCCCGCTGCCAGCACCACCGCCCCCCTCAGCATTAGGGCTGCCCCAAAACTCCCTCACAGCTGCCCGATACCCCGCAAGCCCCGAAGGACTGGGGTCCCCCCGGCCTCAGCATCCCCAGCCTTTGGCTGCCTCATCCCAGGCCCCAGCCCACCCATCCCCCTCCCCCACACTTCATCCCACACCCCAATCCACATCCCACCCTTCCCGGGCCCCATCCTGCCCCATCCCATTGCTCCCGGCAGCCGCCACCGGGACCCCCCAAAACCCCGCGTGCCGGGGACTCCCCAATATCCCCCAAGGGCCATTTGCGACTCACATTTGGAGTCCTGCAAGATCCAAACATCCGCCTCCCCCCGCCCCCCTAAAAAAAACCCCACCCGGTAAACAACGAAGATATTTGGGGCTCGGTGCTGGAGTCCTCCAAGATCCAAAAATCCCCCCCTCCCACAAACAACCCCAGGGACCGCCCAGGATATTTGGGGCGAGCTCCCCTCCCCGGTCACCTGCGGGATGGGGGGAGCGATGCTCCCGGGGCCGAGAGCTGCGGACACAGAGAGCGATGGACGCACGTGGAGGCTCCTCTTCCTGCTTCCCTTTCTCCTCCTCCTCTTCCTCCCACTTCTCCTGCTTTATCCCTCCTCTTCCTCCCGCTCCTGCTCCTCCATCCCTCCTCCCCCCTCGCTCTTCCTCCTCCTCTGTCCCTCCTCCTCCTCTCCTTCCTGCTCCTCTCCTGCCTGCTCCTCTCCTGCCCCTCCTCCTCCTGCTGTTATTTGTGGCTCCCATCCCGGCTCTGTCTGACATCAGCCCTGGGGCCGGCCCGTGCTCAGCAGCAGCAGCAGCAGCAGCAGCATCCTGTGCTCTGTCAGCGCTCCCTGCTCCTTAGGGAAGGCTTTGGGATTTCTCCCGGGCACAGACACTGGAGCTCGCCCCAAGCTGCCCCGCTCCCGTTGCGGTCCCCTCGGCGCTGGGCAGCTGCTGGCCCAGGGCGAGCAGAGACACAAAGGAAGCCAAGTGCAGCCCGGCTGCCCGGGCTGATGCAGACGAGCCCCAGGGCCGAGGTCCTGCAGAGCCCCACGGAGCCCTCGGCTCCTCCCTGGGAACGGGTTGTGCTGCGGCTGCCACAGCGGCCACAGCGAGTCCTGGAGCTGCCCCGGCGCCGCTGCAGCAGGACCCAGCTTCCACCTCCTGTGCCAGGCCCTGCCCAGGGGCCAGCGGATCCATGGGCTCCGTGCCCAGGGGGCAGACAAGAACAATGCATCGGATGCAGCCCCCGGGGACCTCGAGCAAATTGTGCAGCAACATCCAGAGCTCGACGGAACGTTTGCAAAGCTGCAGCCGGCAGAGTTCTGTGGCGCAGGAGAGCCGCCACGGGAAGAGGAGGAGAAGAAAGAAATGAATTCAGGAGCTAAATTGTTAGCAATATAATATTGAACATTTATTAGTAGAACAAAGGCATATCACAGCGCTGGGGCGCTTGGCAATATTGCCAGAGGCGCGCTCCATTCATTTTCCTGTGGACTTAAGTACTCTCTTCAACTGTTCCATATTCATTAATCCCAGAAAGTAATTTACACTTCACTCAGCTTTCCCCCTTCTCCCGTCCCTGCCCCTTCCCCCAGCACGGCGCCGCTCCAGCCCTCTGGATAAGTGCAGAATTGAAGACAGGCACCGCCCTCCGGTGCCTCCCCAGGCTCCAGCCTAATTTGGAGCTGACAGCTTCCTTGGGAGGTGTGAGTTTTGATGAGATAACAGACTTCCTGGCATGCATGCGGTTTATCTCCTTTGTTTCTCTAAGATGTCTTGGTTCCTGGCTCTGTAGTTTCTCAACTCAAAAGACATTCATTACCATATGTTTATTAATACATTTCTTAACATATGACAGCTATTTCGAAATTACAGTTTACCGCGGATCCATTTTGTCCTGCGGCTGCGGTGATTTATTAAAATATGGATACGGATCTAATATCAATATCCACCTGAGACGGACAAAGACTCTCTAACTTGTTAGGGTTAGAAAGTGTCTGTTTATTCCAGCGCTGGAAGCTGCAGGGATCGCTCCCGAACGTGCAGCTCCAAGGTTACAATACAATACAGAACTATTTATCTAAAACGGTAATGCATATTTAAAACACAAATACTTATTCATAGCATAGACACCTCCCATTCCCCGCTTCGTATGGAAATCAGCAAAAAGTCATTAAGCATGCGCAATTCTTGCAATGGAATTAGGTCGGTGGTCCTGAAAATGAGGAGGGGGCTGTCCTGATGAAGTAAGGCTGCTCTTCCTCACTTTGACCTCTTTTCCTCTCTGGTTTTTAACAATACACCTGACCTTGGAAGATCCCCAGTTCCCTCCTCTATTGCTTTTGAATAAGTTGCAGGTGGAAGAATTTGTAACTCTCTATGCCTTCTTTTAAATTTTTCCGTCTAAGATTATTAATTACCTATTATAAACACAGCTAAACAAATATCAGATAATCAAAGCCTATCCTGTACTTAACTTCCTGACTTATCATTAATTTCTTTAATCAACTCTAGGGAAGTTTTGCGTCTTTTCTTTATCTTTGTTAACTTCAGCAAAACTCGCTTTTCTTTAAAATCTCTATATTTAAGTGTTCAAAAGAAAACCCCTACGTTTCACAACTATTTGTCAAATGTATGTGGCCCAAGCTCTATCACCTATCAGAGGACAATTCCCTAACAGTTATTGCTGTCACTATATGGATGATACACTGATAGCATCTCCTTGCACACAGGATTTGCAAAACATACAGCCAGAGCTTTTAAAGGCTCTGCACAAATATGGATTACAGATTGCATCTGGAAAAATCCAAACAGAAGCACCCTGGAAATATTTGGGATTGAAAATATTTGAATGCACCATATGCCCTCAATTTGTTCAGTTTGACACTACAGTGCATACTCTAAATGATGCACAGAAATTGTTAGGAACCATTAATTGGCTGCATCCCTATTTAGGACTCACCACTGCACAACTTTCTCCTGTGTTCAATATATTAGCAGGAGACTCAGATTTAAACTCACCAAGACAGATGACCCCTGAGGCTCATCAGGCCTTAGATAAGGTGCAACAAACTATTTCCAATCCCAATGTGCACCCTGACATTGATGTAGTTGTTTTTGTTGTAATTCCAGAATTTCATCCAACAGGTCTTATTGCACAATGGTCTGATCACTGGTCCCCTGACCCATTGCATATTCTAGAATGGATGTTTTTACCTCACAAACCTAAAAAACCAGTCACTACAATTTTTGAATTGATTGCTCAGTTAATTGTTAAGTGTCTACACTGATGCCTGCAATTTGCTGCCAAAGATCCTGCTAAATTTACTGTTCCTATTCAGCAAGATTATTTTGAATGGTCCTTGGCCAATAGTTCTGCACTGCAAAGTGCACTGCAGAGCTACACAGGACAAATTGATTACCATTTTCCCAGACATAAATTATTACAATCACTGAATAGCACCCCCCTATCAGCAAAACCTAAATTAAGTTGTACTCCTGTAGATGGGCCTACAGTATTTACGGATGGGTCAGGAAAAATGGGGAAAGCAATTGTCACCTGGAAAAATGAGGATGGATGGCAGACTTGGCAGGGTCAGGGTACTGGATCCACACAACTGGTCGAATTAAAAGCAGTTACTATGGCCTTTCATCATTTTAATGAACCTTTTAACCTAATTGTTGACTCAGCTTATGTTGCAGATGTTGTACAATGAGGAGATTGTTCCCTTTGGAAAGAAGTTAATAATGCTGATTTGTTTCTTTTGCTCAAGGCTTTATGGACAGCTGTTTTGCAACGTACTTGTCCTTTTTACGTTTTGCATATCAGAAGCCATAGAAACCTACCAGGATTTCTTGCAGAAGGTAATGCCCGTGCTGATGCATTTGCTAACCCTGTTTGGGCAGTTCCTCAGCCAGATAAACCAGCCCAGGCTAAAACATCTCATACCTTTTTCATCAAAATGCACACACATTGTGCAAACAGTTTTCACTAACACCCACAGAAGCTCGTGCTACTGTTAGGGCTTGCCCAGACTGTCAGAACTTTAATGGACCTTTACCCTTAGGAGCAAATCCCTGTGGTCTTTTGGCCCTACAGCTTTGGCAGACTGATGTCACACACATTTCAGAATTTGGTCCTTTTAAATATGCACATGTGTCTATTGACACCTTTTCCTCTGTTACATGGGCTTCTGCCCATGCTGGAGAAAAGGCCCGTGATGTAATTTTGCACTGGCAGCAAGCCTTTGCTGCTTTAGGCACACCTGCCTGTGTGAAAACTGACAATGGCCCAGCCTACGCCTCTCAGAAAGTCAGGAATTTTTTACGTCTGTGGGGTATCTCTCACAAATTTGGTATTCCTCATTCTCCCACTGGTCAGGCTGTTGTTGAACGTGCTCATCACACACTTAGAACTGCTTTGGAAAAACAAAAGGAAAAAATGCAAGGGGAAACCCCACAGTCCAGACTTTTGAAAGCTGTATATACCATAAATCCCTTGATCATACAGGCTTATTCAAACAATCCCTCCATTTTACATCATTTTTATTCCTCGCACTCCACCAGTGAAACACATTTGCCTCGAGCTGAAGTATAGGTAAGGAATTTGCTTCCCAGCCAGTGGGAAGGCCCCTGGGACCTTGGCACTGGGGCGTGGATACGCTTGTGTTCCCACAGACACTGGACCTCGGTGGGTGCCAGCAAGGTGTGTGCGCCCTGATTTGGGCAGAATATCCCAGCGCCTGCTCGGCCAGATCCTGAGGATAACAGCAGCACAGGCTGATGGCCTTGGCAGCGTAGTTCCAGCTCCCTCCCACCAGAGAGAGCATCGAGCACCGGTGACCAAGGAGGGCTGTGTTACACTGCATTATCCCTGTGATCAAGGGGTGCTGGCTTGCACTGGGATGTACTGGAGTGCAAATGGCAACGAGTGACAGAAAAATGCAGGTGCCAGTGTGGTACTTGTCAGTTTTGCTGAGCTCAGTGCCTGCTATTTCTGCTTGGCCTGTCAGTCAGCCGAGAGCCAATGTGTGGGTTACCCTGGCCGATGTGATGGGACAAGACACTCTGTGCTCAGCCACTGCTACTCCTGACAATCCTTTTCCTACCTGCCTTGTTGGCTTGCCGATGGATGACTGGCCAAAGCCTAGGACAGTTAGCAAGCTTTTGCAATCACACAATCACGCTGATGCTTGGGATCAGTGGGTTTCATACCTTCCCTGTGCAACTCTTGAGCTGCAAGAAACGGAGCTTTTAGGATCTGTGAAAATGGACCTTTGTGTTAAGTTTAATTACTCTGGATCCAATCAGTCCAAAGTATGGGATGTTTCTCCTAACCAACCCATATTTGCAAATGGAAGTGCCTGGTGCAATTACAGCTCACCACACATCTCACACTCTACTGCTGTTCCTCCAGCTTTGCCACCAGGGGTGGTTTTCATTTGGGGAGACCCAGCATGGGCTGCGATCCCATCACACATCAAGGGAGGTCCTTGCAGCTTAGGACGACTCTCAGTGTTAGCACCTAACACACCTATGATTTTACAGCATAAACCACAGAGGGGAAAGGGCAGCATCCATGTGTTTGCCCCTGATTGTAATGACAACACCAAATTTTGGCCACCAGGTACCCGATGGGCTGTTTCCTTCCTTTCTCCACAAACAGCATCTGCTAAAGCATTGGGGCTGTTAAACAAGTTGGGATGTTGGTTAGCTCGGCAGACTGAAGTTACTTCGCTTGCTTTATCCGGACTATTAACAGATGTTGGATCAGTAAGGCATGCTACACTGCAAAATAGAGCTGCCATTGAATTTTTGTTGTTAGCACATGGACATGGGTGCGAAGATTTTGATGGAAAGTGTTGTATGAATCTGTCTGATCATTCAAAATCTATTCATGCCCACATTAAGGAATTACAGACAAGAGTGTCAAAATTGCGTGAAGAATCAGAATGTGATTGGCTTACTAGTTTGTTTGGCAATTGGCAAATTGCAAGATGGATCAAAAATCAACTTGAAATTGGATGCCTGATCCTACTGGTCATTTTTTGCATCTTGCTCATTCTGCCATGTTTGTTGTCTTTTTTGCAAAGGGCACTGCAAAAGTCAATACAAAAACAAAAGGAGGGACCTGATGAGGCTGGCAGCTGGTCTGGGGGCCTCACAGAGTCAGACCTGAATCTGATCAGAATTTACCCTTGAGAATGTTACAGTGGAAGTTTTGCAGCTTCAGTGAACCCCACAGAGAAGGCCAAGAAGATAATCAATGAGAGAAGATGTTCTGGACACCAGGAGAGGATGTTCTTGTCATGGGACATTGAGAGTGTACAAGGAAGAAGTTGTGGATAATATGTAGCAGCTATACTTTTGCTTGTACAGCTAATTGTTTTATTACAAGAATGGTCTTTGTTTGTTAAACAGCCTTGCCATTGTTTGCTAAGCAGCCAATCTTAATAAGCCACAGCAACTGTGAAGAGGTATAAGAATAGCAGTAGAAAAAAAAATCTTTCTATCTCTCTTGACTTTGGATTGCGACAAGTGTGTGCTTTTATGTCCACCTCGACAAAGCCACGAGGCCCCACTTGCTCAAAATAGAGCCTTGGTTCAGTGACTTTCCACAGTGTCACAATGTCCTCCTTAGTTTCATAGGAGCCTGAGGTGGTGACAATTGATCCTTGGCTCCTTGAGATTCCATTGCATCCCAGTGGTCTCCTGGGTTCCACGAGGCCCAGCTACACCACAATGGAGCCTTGGTTCCATGAGATTCCATTGTGTCACAGTGGTCTCCTGGCTTCCATGAGTCCCTGCTGTGTTTACAACTGAGCCTTGGTTCCCCAAGATTCCCTGGCGTCCCTGTGCTCTCCTGTGATCCATGAGGCTGTGCTGTGTCACAATGGACACTTGCTGCCTCGAGGGCTGGAGATGTCCCAGTGGCACCGGGTTTCCATGAGGCCGCGCTTTGTCACAACGGGGCCTTGGTTCCATGAGAATCCATTGTGACCCTGTGCTCTCCTAGGTGCCATGAGGCCTTGCTCTGCCACAACGGCACCTTGTTTCTGCTAGGCCTGGCAATGTTTTTGTGGCCCTCGTGTTCCATGTGGCCCCTCTCAGTCACAGGTGACCCTTGGTTCCATGAGATTCCATTGCCCCACAGAGGTCTCCAGGTTTCCATGAGGCTGCGCTGTGTCCCAATGGACACTGGATTCCACAAGAGCTGGCAGTGGCCCAGTGGCACCTGTGTCCCATGAGGCCCCCCTTGGTCCAAGTGGAGCCGTGGTTCCATGAGATTCCATGTTGTCCCAAGGCTCTGCTGAGTTCCATGAGGCTGCGCTGTGTCCCAATGGACAATCTCGCTGCCCCAGCTCTGCCCTGCCATTGCCAGCCCTGCCCTGAGCTCTGCCCAGCCTCAGCCTCTGTGCCCTGGGACACACACACATGGCCTGAGCTCATCCTCCCTCTGGGTGCTTCTCCTGCCCCAGCACTGCCCTGGGAGGGTTCATTCCTCCCAGCAGCTGCTGTGTTTATCCTGCTGCATTTTAGAGCTCTGCTTCTGCCCCTCTGTCACTTGTGTCTCCACAGAGCTCTGCAGGGAAAAGATTCATTGAATGGTGGAATGCCAGAGGTGGGAAGAGCCCCCTGAGCCCCTTGGCCTGGCTGTGGCTGGGATGGAGTTCCCTTTGCCCAGAGCAGCCCCTGTGCTGCTGTGCTTGGCACTCGTGGCTGCAGCGGGGTTGGTCCCAGCCCAAGGCTTTGGCTGTCCCTGAGCAGGGCTGGCCCCGCATGAGGCGTCTCTGCAGCCCCCCCAAACCATGGCCTGGGGGTGGGCAAGTGTTCCCGAGGGCACAGGGAGGGGACAGCTGGGCTGGACTGACCCAAGGGATCTCCCATTCCATGTGATCTCATGGTCAGCAAGGAACTGAGGGAAGGAAGGGGATGGGTGTGGCAGGGAGGGCTGTGGATGTTTTTGTGAAGACATTTCCCATACAAAGCATGGAGTACATGTACTCAATCCTTTCCTGCCAGGAGGTGGCTGCACATTGTCTGCTGATGGGAAGTAGAGAATTGATCTCATTTGTTATTTCTTTGCTTCCCCATGTGGCCTTTGCCTTTTGAGGCCCTGCTGAGGACGTGCAGAAGCCCAGATCAGGACTGGTTTGTGTGTCCCAAACATCCAACGCAGGATGGCTGCGGGACCAACCAAGGATTGTTGGTGAGCACAGCCAAGGATTCCTGGCAATACCACGCTGTGAGGGAGAGCAGGCTGTGGCTGGAGAAGGGGCCATGCGGATAAAGGCAGCACTTTTCCAGGACAAACATCCTTGCTCTGGCTCCTGGGCATAAGCACAGCACGGCACAAGCACAGGAATGAGGTCGAGAAGTGGGAATGGACTGGGGGGGATCGAGACCAACAAAGCCTCCGAGCCACTTCCAGAGAGGTTTAGCAGAATGAACTGCACGTGATAACTGATTTTCACAGAAAGTGAGACACTTCTCTCCAGGGCAGAGAACGCTTACCAGTGAAAAGGTCCTCCCACAGAGCCCCAGCACACGTGTGCCCAGCACCCTGCACATCCCATGGGCTGATCAGTGCTGGAACCAGGACTGGGGATCTCTTTTTCTCTCTCTGTTTTCTTTCTCTCTGCCCCTCTTTGGTTCATCTCTCTGTCTCTCTCTGTGTCTCTGTCTTTCTTCCCTTTCACCTTCCCTCTTGTGCCTTTATACAAAACCCACTGCCATGGCCTTACATAGCTCAGGCACTGACAGACCCATTTCTATGCCAAATGAGGAATTAATTAATAAAACTTCCTAGGCCTTTGAGGACTCTCTGAGTGTTCTCATTTCATTCAGCCACGAGCATCTACAAACCTTGGGCGTTTCCTTCCCCTTAAGTTTGGGTCATCACAGAGAGAGGGAGAGAGAGGCTTGCTGGGCCCCTGATGGCTGGACACATTTAACCCACCAGTGTCCTTTTGCTCAGCTTTTCTCTAGCAGGCAGCATTAACCAGATGAGGCTGCTCAAGGGCTCCCAGCAACTTTGATACCTTAGATTTTAACTTTCATATTTTTCAAATCCTGTACTGCCTAGTGTGTAACTAGGAAGTTTCTTGTGGCCTGTTAGCTGCTGTTCTCTCAGGCTGGTTAGACATAACAGGCCTCTCCAAGCTTGCTCTCCAAGGACACCCAGATTGTCCTAGACCCAAAATGTGTAAACTAACATCTTAAGAAGGGGGGTAAACTTGGGGAAATTACATCATTAACTGAAGTTTTAATTGGTGAATTAACCCTGATATGCAAATGAACCAAACTTATAAAAGTGTGAAGAACCTGTGACTCGGGGTCCATCTTGGGTGTCGCCTTTTTGACTGCCCAGGGTGTACCTTGAAGGCCCTTCAAATAAATACCCACCTTTATTCCCTTATTCTTGTCTAGTCTCTGTTTTCAGGTGGCCACCCCAGGCATCAGTTTGGCATTGCCCACAAAGGACTTGGAAGTGCATTTTGTCCCGTGGTACAGAGAGAATATCTGAATGTTGCACAGTAGCCAAGGGCTGGTCACTGAGGGATGTCACCGGGGAGTGGCTGCCAAGAGGACTCTGTACCACGGGGGACACTTGAGCCTCATTGTCCAGCCAAATTCCCACCCACCCCATGTTCCACCCCTTCAGCCCAGCTCTCACCAACGGGGCTCTGAGGAGACCCCAGCAGAGCCTGGCACAGGCCTGGCTGAAGTCTGGGCACACAACATCCCCTTCCTTTCCCTCCCACAGGGGCTCTGCAATCCCTGCCTTGTCCTGCCAGTGCCTGGAATGGCTGCAGGAGGATTTGCCACCTCCCCTTCCCTGCTGAGCCTGACCAGTCTGGGACTCTCCCAGTCCCCTCCCTGCCCTGTTTGCAGACTGGTTCTGTGTCTGCCCTTCCCGAGTGCCCAGGACCCTCTGGGATGGCTCTGGCCTTTCCAAGGGCTTTGAGAGAGGTCCCACAGTGACACTGCCCAGCCTTCCCAACATCCCTGACCCCAAAGGCCTTCTCCACATGCCTCAGTTCCAGCTCAGTGCCCAGAACACAGCACAGCCCTGTCCAGGTCCTGGGGGCAATTCCAAAGGGAGGCAGCTGTGATTTCTCCCCACAGACCCACCACTGCAATGTCTCTCTGTGCAGCCCACGGCTCTCCTGAGCATTTCCCCTGGAGCCTCCCTGCCCTGGACGTTTCTGCCCCTCAGGCTGAGGCCAAGGGGGTTGAGCAGGTGCGTGAGGATGATGGAGGAAAGGGCTGGGTCAAAGTGTCTCAGGAGGCTGTGCTGGGCAAGGCTGAGGATGCTGCAGGAAACAGTGGCACCGGTGAGGTCAGGAGCAGGGGAGAGACCTTGTGCCTGCCCAGGCTGGGCAGGAGCTGCCCCAGGATGGAGCTCTGAAGGCCCCACAGGATGCACCTGTGAACACAGGAGGGGAAAACTGGATCTGGAAATCAGGCTGGGAAAGCAAAGAGCAGGAGTGTCACAGTGTCACTGCAGGAGAGCTGCAGCACTGGGGACTGAGCACAGAAGAACTGGTGGAGTGTGTTGGGGCTACCAAAAGTGTCAGAAGTGTCAGAACAAGGAGGAAATGCCGAGTGTGGATGACAGAACTCCCCCGAGCCATGGTGCAGTGTTTGCTGGAGACAGCCCTTCCAGCCCATGAGCGCTGCAGGGAGCAGGGCTGGCACAGCCAGTGCTGGTCACCAGCAGGAAACACTCTGCACGTGCCAAAGGTGCAGGGAACGGGGGTGGGTCATGAGAGAGGGGAGGAAGAGATTTTTCTGAAGGTTGAGGACATTCCCCATTCCCAGTAGGGAAGACTCCCTTGGTGTTGTCTGATTGTCCCAGTCCCCTTTTATCCACATTTATCTTTTCACTTCGCCTTCTTTAACTTCTGCGTGTCCCCCGTCTCCTGCTTGGGCACCTGTGGCCGAGCACTGGTTTCTCTGCTCGGTGCTCATGGAAACGGTGAAGGCAGCTCCCAGGGGTGACCCCTGGAGGTGTTTGTGCCTCGGGCCGCATCCCACTGCCCAGCTGTGCCCTGTGCTCCGGGAAAGGCAGGAATGCCGTGTGCTGGAGGGCAGTGCCGCTCCTGCCTGCAGAGCCCTCGGAGCCTGCACAGGGAGATGCTGCACACGTGGGCTGCTTGCCCCTGGGGAAGAACTTAGGCCTGACTGTGCTGCTCTGCAAGAGTTCTTTCCCCTCAACCTCTGCACAAAAATCTTTGTGCCTACAGTCAGGGGTCTGAAGAAGCATCTTGGAAAAACAGATCAGGACAGAGTACTTAATTGTATTTAATGCACAGAAAACAGAACAATGCGAGGTTACAAAAGAAAGCTAAATATTGATGAAAATTGCTATGGGTAATGATATTCACTTGTGGAAAATATTACAGTAGTGGGAAAAGAACAAAAAACTGCAACCATGAAGAACATAAAAATAAGAGGAAAAAGGCTGATATTGAAATGAGTTACATTCTAGAGGTTCTAGAGCAGAAAAGAATCAATTTAGGGTTTCTGCAAACCAGCAATCAGTTTCTTCAGAGAGTTTGTGAGCTCCTGGTTCCTCAGGCTGTAGATGAGGGGGTTCAGGGCTGGAGGCACCACCGAGTACAGAACTGACAGTGCCAGATCCAGGGAAGGGGACGAGATGGAGGGGGGCTTCAGGTAGGCAAATGCTGCAGTGCTGAGGAACAAGGAGACCACGACCAGGTGAGGGAGGCACGTGGAAAAGGCTTTGTGCCGTCCCTGCTCAGAGGGGATCCTCAGCACAACCCTGAAGATCTGCACATAGGAGAAAACAATGAACACAAAACAGCCAAATGCTAAGCAGGTAGTAAAAAAAGAAACCCAAAGTTCTCTGAGGTAGGAGCATGAGCAGGAGAGCTTAAGGATCTGTGGGATTTCACAGAAGAACTGGCCCAGGACATTGCCCTGGCACAGGGGCAGGGAAAATGTATTGGCCGTGTGCAGCAGAGCATTGAGAAAGGCACAGGCCCAGGCAGCTGCTGCCATGTGGGCACAAGCTCTGCTGCCCAGGAGGGTCCCATAGTGCAGGGGTTTGCAGATGGACACGTAGCGGTCGTAGCACATGATGGTCAGGAGGGAAAACTCTGCTGAGATGAAGAACAGAAAGAAAAATACCTGAGCAGCACATGCTGTGTAGGAGATGTGCCTGGTGCCCCAGAGGGAATTGTGCATGGCTTTGGGCACAGTGGTGCAGATGCAGCCCAGGTCGGTGAGGGCCAGGTTGAGCAGGAAGAAGAACATGGGGGTGTGCAGGTGCTGGCCGCAGGCTACGGCGCTGGTGATGAGGCCGTTGCCCAGGAGGGCAGCCAGGGAGATGCCCAGCAAGAGGCAGAAGTGCAGGAGCTGCAGCTGCCGCGTGTCTGCCAATGCCAGCAGGAGGAAGTGGCTGATGGAGCTGCTGTTGGACATTTTGAGCCTCTGGCCATGGAGTCCTGTTGAAGGAGAAGACAGTGAGGAGTCAGGGGAGACTTTGCTGAGCAATGTCCAAGCCCTTTGTCCCAGCCCTGCCACACAATTTTCCTTTTCTCAGAGCCCTTCCTTCAGCCCCGTGCCTGGAGCTCTGCTGGGATCTGGCCCCGTTGCTGTGATGAGCAGGGGCTGTGCCCATGGACAGCGAGGAGTCAGCTCTGCTCTGCAGCAGTGGGGACATGGGAACAGGGACAGGGGCTGGTCCTGGGGCTGGGCTCCATCAGCCCAAACTGCTCCTGAGGCAGAGGAGCTGGGCAGCATCTCCTGTGCCAGGGCTAAGGAATGGTGATGGCCAAAGGCACTTTGAGAGGGTTTCCTGCTGTGCCCAGGGAGAGCAGAGAGAGCTGTGCAATGCAAGAGCATTGGCTGTAACTCAGTGAAGGGTGAGGGGAGCTGCTCTGTCGCTCCATCTGTCCCCAGCTGCCCTTCCTGAGATCGAGGGCAGTTGCTGTGCTCCCCTGAAAATCAGCCTGGCACAGCTGAGAGCAGAGGGACCCAGAGCAGAGCAAAGTGGCTCAGCCTTTCTCAGAGTCCCAGCCCCACTGCTGGCCAAGGACACTCCTGGCCCCCAGTGTCCCCTGGAAGGCAGCTCACAGCCTGGATGGCATCCCGAGGACACAGCAAGGCTCCTGTCCATGGCACTGCTGGAGGAGAGCCGGCTCATTGGCAGCCTCCCAGCCTGGCCTGCCCAGAGCTGCCGGGGCACAGGGAGCTGGGACACCCCATTGCTGTGCTCAGCCTGCACAGGAGGAGCCCCAGGGCTGGGCCTGAGCCTGCAGCTGGAACTGCCATTCCCAGAGAGCCCATCAGCAACGCCAGGAGCAGCTGAGCAGGGCAAGGGGAGAGAGAGCCGGGCCCTGAGGAAAAGCCTTTCCCTGGCCAGCCCTGGCCAGCCCCTGGCAGGCAGCAGCAGGGCAGGACAGTCGCCCTCAGGCCCTGGTCAGCAGGGAACGGGCACAGGGCCGCAGAGATGCCCTTCATCTCTGGTGCTGCTCTGCCGGCCCAGGAGGGCACTGAGGGCCCCGAGCCCCGGGCTGAGGGCCCCGAGCCCCCGGGCTGAGGGCTGTGCTGGCTGCCAGGGGACACCGGAGCTGTGCTGCTCAGGGCAGTGTCTGCACTGCAGGCCAGGCCCGGCAGCTGCCACATCTCCCCTCAGCAGGGCTTCCCTCAGCACTGCCTCCCTCCCTCCCTGCCCACGGCTCTGCTGCTGGAGCTGGCCCAGCCGGGAGCTGTTCCTGTGGCCCGGCTCCGTCCCTGCCAGGGCTGCCAGAGCCCAGCCCAGCCCCTGGGCCAGCTCTGCCCTGCAGAGCTCGGGGCTGCAGGGATCAAAGAACGGCTCCTTCAGGCCTGGGCACCATGGAAAGGTGATGCTGGATGCATCTGGAGGCTGGGGAGGTGCAGGCACTTGCTGAGGCTCCCAGGAAAACTCAGTGTGATGGTTTAAGAGCCTCAGCCCCTGCTCTGCCTGCACAGCTGAGTTTCCATTCCCACCAAGCTGAGCCAGGGACAAGTGGGAGCACAGATTGAGGAAAGCAGAGACTCAAGCAGGAAACTCCTGCCCTGAACGTGCTCATAAAAAGTCCCCTCAGGAATGAGTTGGGCATGAGCTGGAGCTCTGAGCAGCCCTGGCCCCCACAGCAGCCTCTCCCCAGCAGCAGGACCTGCCCTGGCAGGAGTCACTCCTTGCACCCACAGCTCCCCTCCACCGCCCATGGGGAGCTGCCAGGCAGGCTGAGAGCTGCCCCTGGCAGGTGGCAGATCCCCTGGCCTGGCAAAGAGCCCTCAGGGCTGCAGGAGCTGCTCTGCAGGACAGCCCTGGGCAGCCCTGGCTGCTCCCCCACCTTCCCAGCCTGCAGCCGGCCCTGGCAGCAGGAGCCGTCCTGCCCTGTCCCTCTGCCGGTGCCCAGGGCAGCCCCGCTCTGCAGCACATCCTCCCCCAAAGCAGGAACGGCAGCAGAGCCATCCTTACAGCCCTGGCAGCCGTGCCAAGGGGCAGCTCTAGAAGCTCCCTGCAGCCAGAGACTCACTGTGTGCAACGCTCTGAAGATTTCTCCGTGAATGAGTTCAGAGTTGTCCTTCCAGCTGCTTTACCCAGCTCTCTGCTTCACTCCTCCCAGGTACCTGCAGGCAGTGCCCTCAGCCCTGCTGGGCTGGCAGAGGAGCTGCTCCTCAGCAGAGCTGCCTCTTTGAAGCTCTTGTTGGT
>JAMPIT010000331.1:0-18092 GCA_026261815.1 Monarcha castaneiventris obscurior
TCCCATCCCATCCCACCCCTCCTGGACACCAATTCCCCTTCTGTGCTTCCTGACTCCCCACGGGTGGGGGTTGGGGCTGACGGATCGAGGCCATTTGGGGCTGGCATCGAGACATTGGGGTTGGCACTGAGTTTATTGGAGGCACCCACTCAATCCCTCCATCCCAAATGGGAGCTTGGATCCTCTCCTCAGGCCTTGCTGTGGCCCTGGGCTCACCTCAAGTCCCAAAATGAGAGCCAGGGCCCCACAGGCCATTCAGAACCTCGAAACATTGGCAGAAACAGCAGCATCCTTCCCAAAATGGGCTCCTTGGCTCCCTGCCAATAGCTCCCCCTTCCAAGCACCAGAGCCCCCTCTCAGAACCCCTCCCTGAGCATTGGGGGTACCCCAAAACTGCCTCAGGAACGGGACATCCCCTGCAATCCCTTCAGGAATGTGGGATATCCCAGAACCCGCTCAGGAACGGGGTCCCCCCGGCCTCATCCTGCCCAGCCTTCAGCTGCCTCCCCCAGAGCCCATCCCGCCCTCAGCAGCCCCAGCCCAGCCCATGCCAGCCCTCCTGGGCAGGGAGCCCCAATGGCCGAGCCGGCCTGGGACACTTGCAGGGATCCGGGGGCAGCCGCAGCTTCTGGGGCCAGCCTGTGCCAGGCCTGAGCGCCCTGCCAGGGAACCCTTCCTGCCCCACATCCCATCTCAGCCTGCCCTCGGAAGGGCAGCGGGAAGCCGCTCCCTGGGGCCCGTCCCCGCAGGCCCTCGGCAAGAGTCTCTCTCCCCCGGCCATTGCTGCTCCTCCCTGCTGCGGGGCCCGAGCTGGAAGTTGATTTTGTACCGCTGGCCCCGGCCCAGCCCTGAGCCAGGGGCAGGGCCTTGCCCTGGAGCTCTGCGGGCGCTGCGTTTGTGCGGCCGCAGCGCAGCGGCCGCAGCTCGGAGCTGCCCTTGCTGTCCCCGCCGGCAGCCGGCAGAGCTGGCGGGGCCGGGCCAGGCCCGGGGCAGCCCCGGCGTTCCCGGCTCTGGGACACAGCGGCGGCAGCCCCGGCGTTCCGGCCCTGGAGACGCTCCCAGAGAAGCGTCCGGAGCCGCGTCCGGGCCACGGAACCGAGCGGCCGCTGCCCCCCCAGCCCGGGCTGATGGGGATTCCTCTGCGGACACCTCGGGGAAGGGCCCCTTGGCCACCTCCTGAGCCACAATGCCACAGACAAGTGTCAGATACAGGTACAGAGCTCTGCCCACAGCTGGCAGGGAACGTTCATTAAACATAAAAACACACCGAGGAAAAGAGAAACACCCCCCCCCCAGCAGAGCTGTTCCCTCCTGCAGCAGCTCCACCTGCACACCCACAGCCCCTGAGACTGCAAGGAATGAGCATTCCCTGGTGTAGTATATGATACAAAATAATTCGTGCTAAAATTTTAAAGATTACAGCATTTTGCTGAGACTGAGAAATGCACACACAGGTGACTGCCAGAAATGTGCTGCTCAAGGGATTTCTTTCTGAATAAGCCCCGGCAAGGTACATTCCACAGATAAGCATTTCGCGGGATTTCCTCGTCTGGCAGAGCTCCAGGATATGTGTGTATATACAGAAATATGGTTCCAGGAGGTGTGTTCCATGTATGTATAAGCAACAATAATATACTTTCACCAGAAACTGATTCCAACAGCAAAAAACTGTCAGGAACTGTCGTCAGACGTGGTGGAAAAAACAGGAAAATTATGTTGTTGTATTGAAAAGATAAAACTAACAAAGAAGAAAAAAGGTATAAAAAGACACCTCAGAGAAACCTCAGCTGTGAGCAGGCGAGATTCGAACCTATAGAGGCCGGAACTGAGTTCACCCTGCACCGATTGCCTGGCTCGGTGTTGTTTTGCTTTGTGGCTCTTTCTGAATTTTATACTTTGATTATTAATAAATTCTCATTAATCATAATATTGATTGGCTTGTTTATAGCAATGGGATCAAGCAATGTGTCCAGCATAGCTGACAAATCGGTCCAGTCAGGGTTCTGGGTGTTAATTGCTCTTTGTACCAAAGTAGCCACCTTGTCTGGATTTTCTTTATATTTTCCTACTGTACCCTTCCACTGTTCTAACTCTGAGAGGGAGTATGGAACCTTCACATAGATCGGCCCCTGATTACCAGCAGCCTGCCTCAACAGGGCTTGTAAAACCGCCTCCTTCATCGCTCTGGTCCGCCTAGCAATTGGACTTCATTCTCTTATAGCTCTTCTTGCTATCTTTCCCCTTCTTCATCTGTTTAAAATAGCTGCTATCTCCTCTTCCTCCTCAGAGGAGCTACCTGAATGGGAGCTCTCTGACCGTGAGCAATCGGTGCTATCAGCTCTGCCCTGGCCAGCCCTGGCACCCGCTATCACTGACCAGGCCTTGTTCTGTCTGAGGAGCTGGGCAGCGTCCCGGCCGCGGCCGCGCTCTCTGATGGCGCCGTCTCCTGAGCCAGCTCCTCCTTGTCATGGTGAGGCGCGGTATGAAAACGCCACAACCTGTTAGAGTTGTAAAGTAGGTACGTATTTTATTCAGCGCTGGACGCAGGGGGAGAGCATCCTCCCAAATCCTGCGTACCTTTTACAGTTTCTAATCACCTATTTATCTACAAAAAGCATGCATATTCTGTAACGTCTGTACATATCTATTACCTGTTCCTGCCTGCTCTCCGCTTCATATGTAAATCAGTTGCGGTTGCGCAGTCTGTCCCTTTTATTGAGTCAGGGGGCTTGGAGAGATGAAGTAAGAGAAGTCTACCTCTTATGAATTTTTGACCCCATGAGTTTTGCACATGCATGTTCTTTCTTTGCCGTGGTGTCCCCTCCAGTGTTACAAAGGGGCCCCTCTTAGTTCTGAAAGCTCAGCAACATTTTAATAGGTGCCAGGTGTCCTTTGAAGGGCCCCTTATCTCTTCAGCCTTCCCTCAGTCCTTGGAGAACAGGATAATGGATTCCATACTGTCTCATCTACTCTAAGTTCCCTTTTAACTCTTAAATCCCCTGTTTCATGGCTGTGTGCCAAAGGGCAGGGGCTGGACACCAGCTAGCAACGAACCAACAGAGGGAAAATTAAATTCCCTGGAACTCACACGAGTTCCCTGACAAGCTCTTGCGAGCTGCCAAGCAAACAAAAGGAGGAAACACCAAATGAAACCCCCCCAGACTCTTGCGAGTCCCTAAACAAACTGTAAGAGATCCCTTAACACCAACCCGGGTGCTAACAGAATACCACCTTTATTCAGTTACTCACGTGCCTCTGTGCTGGGTCTGGAGTTTCCTGGGCTCTTGGAGCTTCTCTTCTGCCTCCTGGACTGCAGCAACTGCCCCCGTCGGGTGCCGGCAGCAGGGGGGGAACTGAGCCGGACCTTCCTAAGTCCCAGAGGATTTTTGGAACCCTTGTTGTCCCATCTGGGGTGCCAAAGAACTGATGCCTTCTCCAGCCACCTAGAAACAGAGACTAGACAAGAGTAAGGGAATAAAGATAGGTGTTTATTTGAAGGGCCTTCAAGGTACACCCTGGGGAGCCAGAGGCTGCTTCCAAAAAATGGACCCCAAGATGGACGACAGGTCACGAGTTCTTCACACCTTTATAGGTTTGGTTCATTTGCATACCACGGTTAATTCTCCAATTAAAGCCCCACTTCAATGATGGAATTCCCCTCAGCTTGCTCCCCCCTTAGAGTCTTTGGTTCACACATTTTGGGCCTAGAACAGCCTGGCTGTCCTTGAAGGCAAAGCCTGGAGAGGCTTTGTTGTGTCTGTCCAGAACGAGAGAGCAGAAATTACAGGCTACAAGGAACTTCAGAGTTACACTCTAAGCAGTACAGCATTTGAAAAATATAAAAGTTAAAACCTAAGGCATCATCACAGAGTGGGCTGTGATATCACAGAGTGGACTGTGACATCACAGGGCCAGCTGTGACATCACAGGGGATAAGTGACCACAGAGAGTGCGCTGTGACATCACTGATAGCTATGTGACATCACAGAGTGGGCTGTATGGCATCACAGAGTGGGCAGTGACATCACAGATGGATGTGTGACATCACAGAGTGGGCTGTGAGACATCACAGAGTGGGTTGTGACATCAGAGTGGGCTGTGACATCACAGGGGGCTGTGTGACATCACAGATGGCAGTGTGATATCAGAGTGGGCTGTGACATCACAGGTGGATGTGTGACATCACAGAGAGGGCTGTGACATCACAGGTGGCTGTGTGACATCACAGGGGGCTGTGTGACATCACAGAGTGGGCTGTGACGTCACAGATGGCTGTGTGACATCACAGGGGGCTGTGTGACATCACAGAGTGGGCTGTGACGTCACAGATGGCTATGTGACGTCACAGAGTGGGCTGTGTGACATCACAGAGTGGGTTGTGACATCACAGAGTGGGCTGTGACATCACAGATTGATGTGTGACATCACAGAGGGGGCTGTGACATCACAGAGTGGGCTGTGACATCTCAGAGTGGGTTGTGTGACATCACAGAGAGGGCGGTGACATCACAGATGGCTGTGACCTTACAGGGGGCTGTGTGACATCACAGGGGGCTGTGACATCACAGGAGGCTGTGTGACATCACAGAGTGGGCAGTGACATCACATATGTCTGTGTGACATCACAGAGTGGGCTGTGACATCACAGGGGCTATGTTGATGTCTTCTCCAGCCACCTGAAACAGAGACCAGACAAGAGTAAGGGAATAAAGATAGATATTTATTTGAAGGGCCTTCAAGGTACACCCTGGGGAGCCAGAGGCTGCTTCCAAAAAATGGATCCCAAGATGGACGAGAGATCACGAGTTCTTCACACCTTTATAGGTTTGGTTCATTTGCATACCACGGTTAATTCTCCAATTAAAGCCCCACTTCAATGATGGAATTCCCCTCAGCTTGTTCCCCCTTTAGAAGCTTTGGTTCACACATTTTGGGCCCAGAAGAGCCTGGCTGTGCTTGAAGGCAAAGCCTGGAGAGGCTTTGTTATGTCTGCCCTGCACGAGAGAGCAGAAATTACAGGCTACAAGGAACTTCAGAGTTACACTCTAAGCAGTACAGAATTTGAAAAATATAAAAGTTAAAACCTAAGGCATCAAATCCAAGGCTGAAATGAGAGGAGACCATGGTGAGGTATTGGAACCTGGTGAAAGCAAGGCTCTGATGTGATACAGCTGGGCCTCACGGAACACAGACACCACTGTGTTCAGTGGATGGAACTCATGGAACCAAGGCTCAGATGCGAGAAGGGCGCGCCCCATTGAACCCCAGAGACCCTGGTGAGGTGATGGAACCTCACTGAACTGCAGCTCCAGTGTGTCACACAGGGGCCTCCTGGAACCCAGGAGAGCCTTGGGAGGTGATGGTGATGCCTTAGGTTTTAGAGACATCCATGCCATGGGTTCAGGCCTTGCCTGGAGCTTTCCTGAGGATCCGCACACAACCGAGGCGCAGGGATAACATCAGTCCCTATGAAATACTGTATGGCAGCCATAGCAAATTCCACATGTTCCAGGTGAGATTCACATGAGGGGGAAACTTGATGTCCAGAGATATCTAATGGCTTTGGGCTCCACTGTGCAGGAGCTCCAGAATTACATCGTGTTATCCACACCCATAGGACTGGACACCCCTGCACATCCCTTCCAGCCTGGACACTGGCTCTGGGTTAAGTGCTGGGACAGTGACCCTCTACAGGCCAAGGGGAGAGGAGCATTCCAGATTTTGCTGACCACCCTCACCTCAGTCAAAGTGGCTGGCAAAGGACCCTGGATTCACTACTTCAGAGTTAAGAAGGCTTCTGCTCCTGAAACAACTGAGAAAACAGAGCCTGATACAAATGAAGATGATGTCGTTTAAATGATTCTTTTCTTGTGCTTATTATCTACACAGTTGGTAACCCTGACTCAGGTTTGGAACCAAAATTTGCATATGATTCTCATCCAAAGTGTATCCAAGGACATTCATACAGAACTAACAACTGACATGGAATTCAAAGTGGAAAGATCAGCAAAATTTGTTAACAATTTGAGAACTCACTCAGATCTTACATTATTAGATCGCACTCAAAGATAACACACTGAGCTCTGATTATATCTTCAACATCCTGAATTTGTGGTTACCAAACTGGCCCTGGATTAAAGAATTGTTCATAATAATTGTAATTCTAATTCTTGTTTATATATACTATTTTTAGATGTATACTGCTGTTAGACACATAGTATTAGTAGATGTTTTGAATATTTAGAATAGAGTCTCAACAAGGTAGAGGCCTTGTCAAGCCTCTAAAGAGGGGGAATGATGCCTTAGGATTTAACTTTCATATTTTTCAAAACCTGTACTGCCTCGTGTATAACTCTGAAGTTTCTTGTAGCCTCTTAACTTCTGCTCTCTCATGCTAGGCAGACATAACAAAGCCTCTCCAGGCCTGCTCTCCAAGGACACTCAGACCGTCCTAGGCCCAAAAAGAATAAACCAAAAGCCTCTAAATGTGGGGCAAGCTTGGGGAAATTACATCATGAACTGAAGCTTTAATTGGAGAATTAACCCTGATATGCAACTGAACCAAACTTCTAAAAGTGGGAAGAACTCGTGACCCGCAGTCCATCTTGGGGTCCATTTTGGCAGTGCCTCTGGACTCCCCAGGGTACCTTAGAAGGCCCTTCAAATAAATACCTACCTTTATTCCCTTATTCTTGTCTAATCTCTGTGTTTTAGGGGGCCACTTCAGGCATCAGTGATTGCACAGAAACCTCTCAGAGACTCAGTGTGGGAAGGAAAATCCAAAGTACCTTCAAAACCTTGAGTATCTCAGAGCATTAATGAGCCCCACTGAGTGTCAATGCAAAGCTCTCAAGGGACTTGTTAAAGCCGATAATTGGAGGCCAGGATTGCACAAACTTCTCAGAGAGTCAGTGTGGAAAGTACCTTAAAAAAACTGCAGTACCCTGAAGCATTAATGAGCCCCAGTGAGTGTTGTTACTGAGAAAGAATCTCCAGGGACTCATTAGGGCAGATAATTGGAGGCCAGGATTGCAGGAAGCTCTCAGAGACTGCCAGGCAAAAGGCAAAGGCAAAGTGCTTGGAAAAAGCTGCAGTCCCTGGGAGCATTGAGGAGCCCCCCAGGGCCATTCCTGAGCAAGGCTCCCCAGGGACTCCTTGCAGCAGATCCCTGAGGCCACTGGGATGTGGGGGGGATGCTGAGGGCAGCACAAGGGGGTGACAGTGCCCAGCCTTGCTGGGGCTGTGCCAGGAGGCCCCACGGCCTCAGGACAAGGTGTCTCCTCACAGCCCTTGCTGGCACAGACGCTGCTGGGCCCCAGGGCACCAAGACTTGGCTTCTCTTTGTCCCCACCTGGCATCCCTGCCTCCAGTTCTCTGCCCTGACTGCAGCCTGGGGACACTTTCTCACTCCTGTCCCTCACTGGGACCCATTAAAACTTCAAGAAACTTTGGAGTTCCATTCTGACTTGAATTCTTGAGAGGTTTCTGCAAGTCCCAGTGAGGGCCTGATGTTGAGGGCCTCAGCAGCAAGGCCCGAGAGGGTCATGAAAGTCCTTGTGCTGTGTCTGTGCTGCTGAGCTGGGCCGGGCTCCTGGCACAGAGGCAGCTCCTGGCAAGCGGCAGCGCTGCAGAGAGACAGCTCTGGCCAGGAGCAGCTCCTGTGCACAGCCCAGCAGGGCTGAGGCACTGCCTGCAGCCAGCCCGGGCACAGCACAGAGGCACCCAGGCCTTCAGCTCAGCCTGGGCTGGGAGCACAGAGCAGAGCTCACTCCGAGCTCAGCACAGGAGAAATCCTCCCAGCGTTGCAAACAGTCCTTGTCTGGCTGTGGGAAGAGAAGCTGCAGCTCCTGGAGGCATCTCCTGAAGCTGGCCCATGGCACAGCTCTCAGGAGCTTTCCGGAGGACTCTCAGGGCTGCTGCAGTGTGGGGGATGTGGCCCTAGGGCAGGGCTGGGTTTCCCTGCTGCAGCAGCCCAGGCCCAGCACAAGGCAGCTCCCTGTTGCCAGGCTCTGCTGCAGGGCTGAGAAGCCGGGGCTGCAGCCAGGGGTGCCCAGGGCTGTCCTGCAGAGCAGGGTCCTGCAGCCCAGGGCGCTGTGCTGGCCCAGGGACTCTGCTGCCTGCCAGGGGCAGCTCTCAGCCGGCCCGGGGAGCTGCTGCCAGCGCTGGGGGAGAAGCTGTGGGGGGAAGGAGCCACCCTGAGCAGGGCAGCAGCTGCTGCTGAGAGCTGCTGCCTGGGGCAGGGCTGCTCCCAGCTCCACACCAGCCTGGCCACAGCTCCGGAGGACACTTCCCAAAGAAGGTGAGCGCGGGATTGTTGTAAAGATCAGGAGCTTTTCTGAGACTGTTTCAGTTTCCTGCTTGGATCAGGGTGGGAAGGTTGGGGGATGAGGGAAGCAGAACAGGAATTGTAATCCCAGAATCCCAGAACATTCTGAGTCTCTGCCCTGCCCTCCCAGCCACAGCACCACAACATCTTCTCTTGTTTCTGCACTCCTCTGATACTGTCACTGTTATCTGGTGCTCTCAGGGAGGCTCTGGGCTCTGCAGCAGCTGAGTCAGGCACTGCCCTTGGGATTCCTGCCAGGCAGGGCTGTCCATGGGAATGGGGTGTCCAAGCTTCCCTGTGCTTCCCTGTGGGGCTGTGGGCAAAGCAGTCCATGGGAAAGGGGAATGAGCTGAGCCTCCCTCCCTGAGATTCCATCATGGGCACAGCCGGGGCTCTCCTCGCTGTGTCCTCCCAAGCTCTGAGCTGCCCTCCTGGGTGCAAATCTGTGCCAGAGCCTCTCAGAGTGCCCTGAATGTCCCCCGGGGAAGTGCAGAGATGCCACAGCTGAGGAAATGCTGCTGGGTTTGCCAAGGGCACCGTGAGTGTCCCTGGCAGAAGAGGGGTGCTGAGACCTTGCCCAGAGACCTTTAGAGAGGGTGAGACATTCAGGGATCCCTCTGCTCTGGGCAGGCTCTGGTTTATCCCAGGGTGACCTGGGAGTGGGATTGTGCTCTGATTACAGCCAAAGGGGCAAGCCCAGGGCAGTTGGGAATGAGCCCATCCAGCCCCTCACCTTGCCCTGAGCCACAGGGAATCCTTTGCCTCTCACCTGTCTCAGTGGCAAACTGGGAATGCAGCAGAAATGCTGGGGATTTGTGACCTCAGAGAGCCAGGAATCATGTGTGGGTAGCTAAAACCAGCTCGTGCTGATGCCATAATGATTTTTGTCTTTTCTTTTATACCCCTGTTATACCTTTCTACAACTTCTGTATTTTCGATGCTTTTTGCCTACATTCTTGGACTTGTTTGTTAAGCCAAGAGACTAAACATTTTAGAAGCTTCGTAGTTAAGGTGCCAAGGTGCCCAAACCCCAAGGTCCTCTCCAGAACACATTTTGTAAACTAAGATAGAACCATCCAGGGGAAGGTTCCTTGGGAGGGGGGGGCTCATTTGAGCCTCTCATTGAGGAATATTTGATAGATATGCTAATTAGTAAGACCTGGAATGTAAGACCAAATCGAGGAGAGAGGGATTTGGCAGTGGTGATGGTGGGGTGCACAGAAGTGTATTCGACCTGTTCGTGGTGCACCTAAGGATCCTTACAATAAATACCAAGGTAAAACCCTTTTTCCCCTTCTAACCGTGTTCGCCTCTTGATTTTTAAGACTAGGAAAGGCATCAGTTGCTGGCGACTCCGCCGGGACACTAAAGACCTTGAAACTCACAGTCGTGGGTTAGAAAACATCTTGCTTTACCCCTCTCTCTGCCGGCAAATTATAGAGGGGCCGGAGCAACCATCCAGGGCTGTGACCAGGACTTTAAGACCCAGCAGGGAAAGGCAGAAGCACGGAAAAGAAGGTGAGTTAAAAGGAGGACCGATATTGTGCTAGCATTAAGAAAAAAGATCTCCGAGGGAGGTGGGAAGGTTGGGGGCGGAGAAGCCCACAAAAGGGGAAAGCTTAAACTTTTCCCCTGCAAACTGTGGAGAGGAGGGGACGCCCTCCGTGGAATCCACAAAGGTTTAGAGCTTACACTCCACACAGTCGCAAGAGTTGCTCAGAAACTTTGGTTAGTTAGTTAGTTAGTTAGAACGTCAGGAGGCTGTGAGTTCAAATCCCGCTGAAAAGTAAATTTTCGCGCGCGCGCAGTTAACTGTTTGTTAAAGTTAAGTTACTTCTAATAGTTTTAAAGTGTTATAGTTTGTGTTTATAAACTAAATAAAAGGCCTGAGAGGTCAGAATTCCGAGGCTAAATTGCAAGCTGAATTCCAGAGTTAAAAGCTTTTCTCTGGTAGAATTTCTTGTTTGTGAGTAAACATGGGTGATATTTTATCAGCTGAAAACGAGAAAATCCCTCCTAACAGCCCGTTAGAGTTAATAATAAAACACTAAAAATGACTAACAGGGCGAAAAACCACCCTAGATACTCGAGAATTAATCAGGTTGTCAACAAGAGTTTAGCCAGCTTTAAAATTAAGTAAAAAAAAATGACCTCGTTTTAATAGCCTGGAAAATGATATCATTAGTGATCTGATGGTAGAACTGAGATCATTACGTAAGTTTGATAAACTAAGATATGCAAAACTTTTTACTATGTATCTGAACAGAGAAGAAGCATATGTAGTAAACAAAAATACCATGGAGATGACTTTGAAAAAGAGAAGAGGGAAAAAGCAACAGCAAGTTAGTTCGCATACAAATACGAACAGAGAGATCGATATGACAGATGTAGATATGGTGGCCCCAGCTTTGCGAAACAGAAGAAGGTCTCCCCCCCCGTGCAACCACAGGGGCAGCCCGCACAAGTGGGGGTGGGAGACAGAGGACCGGGACAGCAGGCGGGGGTAAGGACAGGGGGTGGAGGGGCGCAGGCTCTGCCGCTGCCGCCGCCGCCGCCTCTGCCGCAGGGGCGGGGGAGAGAGCAAGCGGTCAGCTCCAAGCCAGAGAAGCGGCGTGAGGGATCTCCCCGCCCAGTCTCGGCCGGGGCGGAGGGCGGACACGAAGGCTGCAGAGAGGCGGGCTGGCCGCCGCCCCCCGACCGCCCCAGAGGCGGAGAAGGGGCGGACTGGCCACCGCCCCCTGACTTTTCCGGAGGCGGGCACGGGGGTGGGGAAGGGGCGGGTTGGCCGCCTCTCCCCGAGTTCCTCAAACCCCGGAGGGAAGGCAGAAATGAACATCGTTCCCCAGTACGGAAAACTGCAAGCTGCAGGGGTGGGGACGGGCGAAGCCGCTCGCTCTCCCCACCCTGCGACGCTGACAATGTTAAAGCTAGAGGCAATGCCAATGAAACAGTTTCAATTAAAAACGAACAGGATAATTTCAATACAGATAGTTCCTGTGAGGAAGGTGATAAAAAAAGGGGGAGGATAGCCCGAAAAGCTATGAAAGCAGTTAGTCCCGTGGCTAAACATACAAGGTCAAGAGCAAAAAAAGGGGGGGAAAATCCTGTATTAAAAGCACCTCTGAGACAGGCTGTGGGAAATCAAGGAGTGATTTATATAAAAACACCATTTTCCCTTGGAGAGCTGCAGCAGTGGAAAAACTCAATTGGGAGTTACAGGGACAATCCGGAGAAAGTAGCTAAGCGTGTAAAAATGGCCATAAATTCCCAAAACCCGGATTAAAGTGATCTAAATGCTATACTAGATGAAATATTAGATAACACAGAGAGAGAAATGGTCAACAAAGCTGCTATATCTGCTATAGAAACTCAAATTGCAGCTGAGACTCTACAAGGGTCAGTTAATGACATATATCCCCTAGCAAACCCTGGCTGGGATCCCAATGTCCCAGAACAGATGGAAAGGCTGAAGCGATACCAGAAATGGGTGGTTGTTAGATTAAAATGTGCCATTCCTAAGGCAGTGAATTAGGCTAAGTTTTATGAGGTCAAACAAAACCCAAATGAGACTCCTACTGAGTTTCTAAATAAGCTCAAGGAGGCTGCACGAAAATACACAACCCTAGACCCTGACTCACCTGAGCAGCAGATTCACCTGGCCTACCTGTTTATAGGACAGTCTGCTAATGACATAAAGAGAAAGCTGCAAAAGATAAATGGGCCACCAGAGCTAAGTAAATTGTTAAATGTAGCCTGAAAAATATACCAGAACAGAGACTCAGCAGACAAAGATAAACATCATAAACCCCACCACAAGAGGTATGATAAAGGAAAGTCATCTGACACATCAAAAAGGGGTCCCCCTTTTCCCTTAGCTGAGGACCAGTGTGCCATTTGCAAGAAGCGGGGGCACTAGAAAAATGAATGTCCATCACAAGCAGAAAAGAAGCCCCCAGTTCCAGAGCTAACTGTAAATGCAGGCTGTCAGGGACCAAAGGCAACTACCCCAGCAGAGCCTTCGGTTGTAGCTAAGCTGGGGAATGATGATGTTAAATTTCTGGTTGATACAGGGGCAACATATTCTGTGTTAAATACTTTAAAAGGTAAACTGAGTCAAGACACTGTGGATGTGATTGGAGCTACAGGGGTAAGTGAAACAAGGCCTTTTTTCCAACCTTTAAAATTCAAATTGGGAAAACACTGGGTGACTCACCAGTTTCTGTATATGCCAAATTCCCCAATGCCATTATTGGGCAGAGATTTATTAGAAAAATTGGGAGCAGAAATTAAGTTTTCAAAGGAGGGAGGAGTGAAAGTTATAATCCCAGAATCTAAAATTATTGAAGCAGCTGCTATACTTGTACAAGAATGCCATGGAAAAATTCCCAAAGAAGTTGAGGAGGCAGTCATTCAAATAGTGTGAGCCAATGATTCTCCTGGGAGATCCAAAAAAGCTGAACCTGTGAGTATCACACTCAAAGTGGGGGCTACACCAGTAAGGCAAAGACAATATCCTCTGAAATTAGAAGCTCGCAAGGGATTAGTACCTGTGATAGAAAAGTTTCTCAAATTTGGGTTGTTAGTGGAATGTGAATCCAGGTACAACACACCAATCTTGCCAGTAAAGAAAGCTGATGGTAAAAGCTATAGACTAGTACAGGATTTAAGGGAGATTAACAAGATAACAGAGGACATACATCCAGTAGTAGCGAATCCCTACACACTCTTAACAACACTAACTAATGAATTAGGGTGGTTCACTGTTTTAGATCTCAAGGATGCCTTTTTCTGCATTCCTGTGCACAAGAATAGCCAAGAGCTCTTTGCTTTTGAGTGGGAGAATCCTGAAACAGGGAGAAAGACCCAGCTCACCTGGACAGTTTTACCACAAGGATTCAAAAACAGCCCGACCATATTCGGAAACCAGCTGGCAAAGGAGCTGGAGGACTGGAGGAAACAAGAACCAGGAGGAGCCATTCTCCAGTATGTTGATGACATCTTAATAGCAGCCAAGACGCGAGATGACTGCATCCAGCTCACTGTAAGTCTGTTGAACTTTTTAGGCCAAAGTGAGTATCGGGTCTCAAAAGAAAAGGCACAGGTTGCCAGGGAAACAGTAGTTTACCTGGGCCTGGAAATTTTCCGTGGACATCGACAACTCAGCAGAGAGCGGAAGGAAGCCATCTGCTGCCTTCCAGAGCCCCGTGCCATAAGGGAGATGCAGGCCTTCCTGGGGATGGTAGGTTGGTGTCGCCTATGGATATCAAACTACGGGCTACTGGTGAGACCTTTGTACGAGATCCTTAAAGCAGCTGACAAGGGGACAATCACATGGACAGAGAATGCTAGAGCTGCATTTAAACAGCTGAAACATTCCTTGATGTCAGCCCCAGCTCTGGGGCTGCTGGACTTGACTAAACCATTTGAACTCTTTACACATGAGCGACTGAATGTTGCTCTGGGGGTACTGGCACAACACCTTGGAGACCAACGAAGGGCTGTGGCCTATTTTTCAAAACAACTAGACAATGTAGCCCAGGGTTGGCCAGGATGCTTGAAAGCTGTGGCAGCAACAGTCCTTCTGATACAGGAGGCCCGTAAATTCACCCTGGGGCAACACATTGTCGTGTATGTACCCCATGCAGTGATAAATGTGCTGGAGCAAAAGGGGGGACACTGGCTATCCCCTAGCAGGATGCTCAAATACCAATCTGTGTTGTTAGAACAGGATGATGTTACTCTAAAGACAACTTCTGTAGTAAACCCTGTGATGTTTTTATCATCCACGTTACTTGACAGTGTGCCTGAGCATGATTGTTTGCAGACAATAGAAGAAACTTATTCCAGCAGACCAAACCTGAAGGATGCTCCTTTGAAGAATCCAGACTGGGAACTATACACTGATGGGAGCAGCTTCATGAGAAACGGTAGGAGAATGACTGGTTACGCTGTAACCACCTCAGATAAAATCATTGAGGCAAAAGCCTTGCCTCCAGATGTATCATCACAGAAAGCTGAACTCATTGCACTAACGAGAGCTCTAGAATTGAGCGAGGGAAAGAAGGTGAATATATGGACTGATTCCAAATATGCCTTCAGTGTTGTTCATGCCCATGGAGCTATTTGGAAAGAACGTGGCCTGCTGACTGCTCAAGGTAACGAAGTTAAGCATGCTAAACAGATTCTTGCACTTTTACAGAGCATTTGGAAGCCTATGGAAGTGGCTATCATGCATTGTAAGGGTCATCAAAAGGGGAGAACAGCCCCTGAACTGGGAAATCGTTTTGCTGATCAAACAGCAAGAGGGGTTGCAGAAAAAGGCATTTTTGCAGTGGTAGCACAGAAAGAGGTAGATTTGTCTTCATTTACCCCAAAATATGATCAGAGGGATCATAAGTTAATTAAGTTCCTTAAAGCTGAGATCAAGGAAGGTGGGTGGGCTGTTACCCCAGTAGGACAGATTGTGGTTCCACCCTTGCTCCTCCGAGAAATAGCCCAACGAGAGCATGAAAGTACCCATTGGGGAACAGAAAATCTTTTAAAGCATCTGAGGAAAGTAGTGATAGGGAGAGGGATGACTGATATTGTACAGTCTATAACAAGCAAGTGTGAAACCTGTTGCAAAAACAACCCTGATACAAGCAAGAGAGTTGTGTTAGGAGTGACAAAGACAGGAGATCTCCCTGGAGATTATTGGCAAATAGATTTTGCTGAGATGCCACGCAAAGAGGGATGCAGGTATATACTGGTACTAGTTAACACCTTCAGTGGATGGCCTGAGGCATTCCCCTGTCGCACCAACACAGCAAAAGAAGTAGTGAAAGCTTTGCTCAATCATATAATACCAAGATTTGGGGTTCCTTTGGGAATGTCATCAGATAGGGGACCACATTTTGTTGCAACGGTGGTTGGAGAAGTGAGCAAGATTTTGGGACTTACCTGGGACCTGCACACACCATACAGGCCCCAGGCAAGTGGTAAAGTTGAACGTATGAATGGGACCCTTAAAACCCAGATTTGCAAAATTTGTCAAGAGACATCCATGACATGGGTTCAAGCCCTGCCTATAGCCTTGCTGAGAATCCGCATACAGCCAAGGCGAAGGGACAACATAAGTCCCTATGAAATATTATATGGCAGGCCATACCAGGTTCCACACATCCCAGGGGAAATTCATATGAGAGGTAAAATTGATTTGCAGAGGTATTTAATGGCTTTGAGTTCCACTTTGCAGAAGCTCCAGAGATTCGTCGTGTTATCCACACCCATAGGACTGGACACCCCTGCACATCCCTTCCAGCCTGGACACTGGCTCTGG
Organism: Monarcha castaneiventris obscurior; assembly: GCA_026261815.1. Taxonomy (NCBI): domain Eukaryota; kingdom Metazoa; phylum Chordata; class Aves; order Passeriformes; family Monarchidae; genus Monarcha; species Monarcha castaneiventris. The sequence continues at coordinate 15,645 of JAMPIT010000331.1, forward strand.
GTTAAGTGCTGGGACAGTGACCCTCTACAGGCCAAGGGGAGAGGACCATTCCAGATTTTGCTGACCACCCTCACCGCAGTCAAAGTGGCTGGCAAAAGACCCTGGATTCACTACTCCAGAGTTAAGAAGGCTTCTGCTCCTGAAACAACTGAGAAAACAGAGCCTGATACAAATGAAGATGATGTCGTTTAAATGACTCTTATCCTCTGCTTATTATCTACACAGTTGGTAACCCTAATTCAGGTTTGGAACCAAAATTTGCATCTGATTCTCATCCAAAGTGTATCCAAAGACATTAATTTGGATACAGAACTAACAATTGACATTTAAATAGTAGTGGAAAGATCATCAAAATTTGTTTACAATTTGAGAACTAACTCAGATCTTACATTATTAGATAGCACTCAAAGATAGCACACTGAGCTCTGATTATATCTTCCACATCCTGATTTCCTGGTTACCAAACTGGCCCTGGATTAAAGAATTGTTCATAATAATTGTAATTATAATTCTTGTTTATATATATTATTGTTAGATGTATACTGCTGTTAAACACATATTGTTTGTAGATATTTAGAATATTTAGAATAGAGTCTCGACAAGGTAGAGGCCTTGTCAAGCCTCTAAAGAGGGGGAATGATGCCTTAGGATTTAACTTTCATACTTTTCAAATCCTGTACTGCCTGGTGTGTAACTATGAAGTCTCTTGTAGCCTGTTAACTTCTGCTCTCTCATGCTAGGCAGACATAACAAAGCCTCTCCAGGCCTGCTCTCCAAGGACACTCAGACCATCCTAGGCCCAAAAAGTATAAACCAAAAGCCTCTGAAGGGGGGAAAAGCTTGGGGAAATTACATCATTAAGTGAAGCTTTAATTGGAGAATTTACCCTGATATGGAAATGAACCAAACTTCTAAAAGTGTGAAGAACTTGTGACCCGCAGTCCATCTTGGGGTCCATTTTGGCAGTAGCCTCTGGACTCCCCAGGGTACCTTAGAAGGCCCTTCAAATAAATACCTACCTTTATTCCCTTATTCTTGTCTAATCTCTGTGTTTTAGGGAGCCATTTCAGGCATCAATGATTGCACAAAAACCTCTCAGAGACTCAGTGTGGGAAGGAAAATCCAAAGTACCCTCAAAACCTTGAGTATCTCAGAGCATTAATGAGCCCCACTGAGTGTCAATGCAAAGCTCTCAAGGGACTCGTTAAAGCCGATAATTGGAGGCCATGATTGCACAAACTTCTCAGAGAGTCAGTGTGGAAAGTACCTTAAAAAACTGCAGTACCCTGAAGCATTAATGAGCCCCAGTGAGTGTTGTTACTGACAAAGAATCTCCAGGGACTCATTAGGGCAGATAATTGGAGGCCAGGATTGCAGGAAGCTCTCAGAGAGTCCCAGGCAAAAGCCAAAGTGCTTGGAAAAAGCTGCAGTCCCTGGGAGCATTGAGGAGCCCCCCAGGGCCATTCCTGAGCAAGGCTCCCCAGGGACTCCTTGCAGCAGATCCCTGAGGCCACTGGGATGTGGGGGGGATGCTGAGGGCAGCACAAGGGGGTGACAGTGCCCAGCCTTGCTGGGGCTGTGCCAGGAGGCCCCAGGGCCTCAGCACAAGGTGTCTCCTCACAGCCCTTGCTGGCACAGACGCTGCTGTGCCCCAGGGCACCAAGACTTGGCTTCTCTTTGTCCCCACCTGGCATCCCTGCCTCCAGTTCTCTGCTCTGACTGCAGCCTGGGGACACTTTCTCACTCCTGTCCCTCACTGGGACCCATTAAAACTTCAAGAAACTTTGCAGTTCCATTCTCACTTTGAATTCTTGAGAGGTTTCTGCAAGTCCCTGTGAGGGCCTGATGTTGAGGGCCTCAGCAGCAAGGCCCGAGAGGGTCATGAAAGTGCTTGTGCTGTGTCTGTGCTGCTGAGCTGGGCCGGGCTCCTGGCACAGAGGCAGCTCCTGGCAAGCGGCAGCGCTGCAGAGAGACAGCTCTGGCCAGGAGCAGCTCCTGTGCACAGCCCAGCAGGGCTGGGGCACTGCCTGCAGCCAGCCCGGGCACAGCACAGAGGCACCCAGGCCTTCAGCTCAGCCTGGGCTGGCAAGGGGCTGACAAGTGACTGCGGGAGAATCACTGCCAGCCCCTGGCACAGGAAGCCTCTGGCTGCAGGACAAGGCAGCTGCAGCTCCTGCAGGGATCTCCTGAAGCTGCAACATCCCAATGTCTACGGATTCTGTGAGTACAACTCAGAGCATCTCCAGTGTAGGGGAGGTGAAATGCTTATGAAGCTCTGATGTGCTGAGTGTCTCTGATAACTCATACACTATTTCCAATGCATGGATTTTGATAAAATTTAGGAAATTTCCTGAGAATTTGTTTCCAGTTTGCTGCTATTGGAGAATGGTGGGGATGGAGGAAAAATATTAAAGGTATTATGGATTTTCTAGTCAAGTCCCTGGGACA
>JAMPIT010000333.1:0-25459 GCA_026261815.1 Monarcha castaneiventris obscurior
CCAAAAATAAACTTGTTCAGTAACTTCTGATATGAAATCAATCTGGGATAGCCCCCAGTGACATTTTTCATCTTTCATGGGAGTGGGCAGGATCCTGGCAGGGGACACAGCCAGGCCGGCTGACCCAAATTAGCCAAGGGGATATTCCAACCGTAAGACCTCAGCTCAGATGTATAAAGCTAAGGGAGAGAGGAGGAAGGGTGGGGGGAGCTTTTGTGATTCCTCAACATTCACCTCCCAGAGAAACCATTCTGTGTGCTGAAGCCCTGCTTGCCAGGAAGTGTCCGAATATCGCTGCTAATGGCAAGGAGAGCTTGACTTTTTTCCTTAACTTATGCACACGCAGAATCAATCAAACTTTTTCTTTCTTTCTTTCTCTTTCTTTCTTCCTTTTTTCCTTTTTCTTCCTTTCCTTCTTTCCTTCTTTCCTTCTTTCCTTCTTTCTTTCCTTCCTTCCTTCTCCCCTTCTCTCGTTCTCTGTAATTAAACTGCCTTATCTCACCCTGCTGGTTGTTCTCCATCTTATTCCCTGCCCTGCCCCACTGGGAAAGGGACTGATAGAGCCCCTTAGTGGGAACCTGGCACCCAGCCAGGGTCAACCCGCTCCATCCTGTTCCATGACAGCAGAGAGTGGCCCAGGACAGAGCTGTATGGCTGAAAAACAGGACTCACTTCACACACTCAGCCCCCCTTTGCCTGCACTGGACCCAGCGCAGAACGGAGCAGCAGGGTCTCGCTGACGAAGCACTGGAGTCAAGTCTCCAACGGCAGAACACCTTCTTTTTCTAATTGAACCTATTCAGCAGAGCAGCAATCACCCACAAACACCCCTGATCCCTTGAGCCTGCCTGGGCTGCCCTGAACCAAACTTCTGAGAAAGAAATGATCGCATTTCTGCGCCCTTTCACTCACCGTGACGCGCCATTGGGAGGCTGCTGTTGCCTTTGCCTTGTGAATTGGAGATCACAGCTGCTGTTGCAGCCCTTCTGGCTGCAGCCTGAAGTTTTTCAGCCAAACCACAATTGCCTCTTCCAGTCAGGGCTGTCCACTGTGCTTTCATGCCACTGAAGTCAGTCTTTTTGTCACAGGCATAAGGATCAGCAGATCCTGGAATGCCCACCAGCCCCTGAGCACGAAGGCGAGGAGAATAAAAGCCATACAGGCCCCCTTCCCAGCGCTCAAACACGGTCCTGTCGCTGGTGCTCTTGAAACAGAATCAGCTGACTGAGGCCAGCACAGCAATTGCCTCTGGAGTGTGGAATGAAATTAAAAAATCCACCAGGACAAAGAGAAAGCAGAACTTCTCAACTCGCTTCATTGCTTCGTCCCAGCAGCAGGAGACGCGCACGTCCAGAGGCATTTCCCGCTGCTGCTGACCACAGCAAGAGCACAGCCTGCTGCCCAGTGCCAGCAGGAACCTGAGCCCAGCCCCGGGAGCTCCCGCAGTGTTGGCAGCTCAGCAGACACCGTGCCAGGGCCGAAGCCCCGGGGACGTGGCCGCCGATTGTGGGGCAGTGGCGCAGGCGGAATGTCCTGTGGCCCAAACTTCCTGCTGCTGCCACACAGCGCCCATCCTTCTCCCCCTCCTCCTCTCCCAGCACGGCACAAATTACACCTGGCGGGTGCTTCCCCCAAGGGTGCTCGGGCACCCCGCTCCCCTTTCCACCTGAGTGTCGCTGCAGAGGAATCGTTCTCGCAGTTCCGTGAGCCCGGGCTCCTCACTTCATGCTGGAGCTGTGATGCAAATGGCCTTGTGAAGAAAGTCAAAAGCCAAGGGAAAGGATTAGTAATTATTAGAAAAAATTACCCTTCTTCCAGGCAAGGCTGACCAAGTCATTTCCTGCATTTCTGCTTTGCAGATTCTTTCAGTTGTCTACTCGGAGAGCTCCAGCTTGTTCTGCTGCTTCCAATGAACTGATTGCACTCTCAATTTACGCACCAACGCACCACATGTGCAATCATCTACACTGAACTCAGAGACAAACTGCCTCTCTCAGACCATTTTCACATTCCACATCACTTGCAAGATGCCCAGCGAGAGCTTGCAAGGATTGGCACTCAACTCTGAACTTCTGGCTGCAGGCTCTGCAGTTTCTTTCTCTGAATTCAGCCAGCCTTGTATTCCCTAAAAATTCCTGGTAGCCCCTCACGTTTCCTTAGCATAGAACAGCAACAATGAAAACCTCAGCCTTGGCACAACTCTCCAGTCCACCAGGAGAAGAAAGGACAAGTTGTCCAGGTCTCAAAACCTTGGTCTTGCTTTACTGCAAGAGTCGTGCTGCACGCACAGTGTGCAAGGCCAAGAGAAGCTGCAAGCGGTGGCACATCCTGTGACAGGAGCTCGAGCCAGTTCTGGAGCAATGGGCAGCAAAGCACACAGACCTCCTTACACCTCCAGAGAAGATCAATTTATTGTAGCAAACCAAGTCTTTTTATACTCTAAACTCAACAGAACTTAACCGAACCTTAACAGAACTGAACTGAAACCTATCCGAGAACAGCACTCATTGGGTGCTGCAGCTGCAGGGTTGGTGCTCACACGTCCCTGCATCCAATCAGCTTTCTGTTCATATGGTCCTCACATCTCCCCAGCCAGTCACTGTCTCACTGTCAACCGACACTCAACCGACTGCCCCATCTGCAGCCGAGCCCTTCCCAGAGTGCCTTTCTGTGAACAGAATTTAACAATTCTAAAAGTTTTAACAAAGGTAAATAAGATTCTCATTCTTATCTCCTATTCTTATTCTCCATTCTTATCTCCTTATCTTCTCCAGGAAAGGCTCTTGAAAAGAGCAAACAGCACTGTGGAGAAGATTCTTGCAAAAGCAAAACAGCTTCCCAGAAGTGAAATGAAAATGGGAAGAAACAAGCCAAGCTGTTCATGGCTACTATTCATTCCTTTCCTTCCATGCTCCCCTTTTCTGGCTTGCACGAGTTCCACATCACGGTCGTTCCAAACTGATCTCACCTCGAAGACCTAGGACTCAGCAAGTTTGAGACACTCTACAGTAGCATTGGCTACACACAGTTTGCCTTCTCCCTGGTTTGCTTTGAAAGCAATGCTGGAGACACCGGAGACCTGCTGATGGAAGATTGTAGAGCACAGAGCTTTGCTCGGCTGTGGCTTCTAGAGACAGGGCGTGTGCTCCCGTAGGATTTCACCCTCAGCAGTGACAATACACGGCAGCAACAACGGCGATTGCTATGACGCTGTGCAGGGCTCAAGACTCCGTGTCCGGGCTTCCCATGGCAAAGTTCACCTGTTTGGACAGACTCAGCATCCAAACCAGGTTGTTTTTCTAGCTGTGTCAATGAACAGCAGGAGAAGGAAAGCAGCCAGCAGTTTCTTTGCAGAGAGGGCCTTTGCTCCAGGCTGAAAGTGCTGGCTTGGCACGGAGGAGGCAGACAGCTGAGAGCTGAGCTGCTCTATTGGACTGGCATCCAAACTCAGCAAAAAGAGCCTTTTCATTCTTTTACTTTAATCCTCCTAGCGACAGCCTCCCATTTGTGGACAAGAAAACAGCAACAGCCCTGGGGACGAGGGCACCGTGCCGGGCATGGCCTCGCCACTGCCGCAGCCCACCCTGAGCAGCCAGGGAGCAGCGCTGCCCGCAGGGGCTGCATTTCTCCCTGCTCATGGCCTGCTCTGCCCTCCCACAGGGCTGCCTCTGCCCGGCGCTGGCAGGCTCCTCGTTCAGCACTTTCCTCTGCTCCAGGGGGGCACAAGGTCCAAGGAGCTGGGCTGGCAGAGGGTGACCTGGGCTGTTGCCAGGTCAAGTCCCGTGTGTTGGCTCTGGCTGAGGGAAAGTTCATGGGCCTTCCAGGCTTCACAGGCCCACGTACTTCTGCCGGCGCCATCTTGTAACCAACAAGATTTTCATTCTCCAGCTGCAGCGCCGCCTGTGGCCGCTTCTGTTACTGCACCCTCCAATACCTACAATACACAGCCACGGACACAGCCTCCCTCGGAACAACGCTTTCTGTTTCACAGAGAGGGTGGAGATGGACCAGAAAGAAACAGCTGCTGGAATGATAAAGACAGAAGAATGGACAATGACAGATCTGCTTCTGATGAAGAAGAAAGCCTATCTCTCTCTCAATCAAGACACCCTCTGAGGGGAAGTCAAAAGCCAGTTACAACAGACTGGGCAGAAGTTAGAGGAAAAGCACTAAAGGAAAAAGATTTTGACTTAGCCCAAGAGCCACTTCTAGCTCTGCCAATCAGATACGGCCGAGGGAATGTTGAACCAAGATGGGTGAAGATAGAACATGATGATATCAAGGATTTGAGAAGAGCGATTTGAGAAAATGGGATAGGCTCACCATATTTTAAACAATCCCAAAAAGCAATATTTGATAATGAGAACCTAACACCTTTTGATTGCAGATACATTGTCTCATAATTTTAAAAGAATCACAACACATCTTATGGGACACAAAATGGAGGAAATTCTTGAATCAAAAAATTGCAACATATGCTGGAGGTCCCCATGCAGCACTTACAATAGCTCAGCTAACAGGCAACCCCCGCAACGATAGCCCGAAGAACAAGTAGAATTACCGAGAGCAGCATTAGGGTGTTGCCCTGGTTTTCGCAGTGTTCTATGTTTTACTTCTGTAGCAGAGTTCCTCATGCATTTTCTATAAATATAGCTCTTGTTTTTGTAACCGGCCTAGATTGTTTTCTGAGCTTCTGGATTGTTTTTCATTTCTTTCTCCAAGGCGGAGAAAGATGATAGACTGTGTTCCTATCCTATAGAATGGCAGAGGTGTTAACCTCATCTACCAATGTATGGTTGTTTTAAGAGAGATATAAAAAGGAGAGAATAAAGGTAGGGCAGGGTCGTCTTTGCCCTGCTGCTGGTGGTCCTGACCTGCTGCTGACTTGCTGTGTATTTCTTTCATGTTGACACTGCGACATTAGGGGACATAAAAAGAGAGCCTGCAAAGCTTTTTTATTGACACAACTGGTGGGGACCCCAGAAGGGATTTATACATCAGTAAAGCAGGGGCCATTAGAGCCCTATACAGCATTCATCAATCGCCTGACACAAGCCCTGGAAAGGCCGTGTGAGAATGATGAAGCTCGATCACTTTTGCTTTGCAACCTTGCATATGCGACTGCCAATGAAGAATGTAGAAACGTCATTCGAAGTCTACCTGAACAAGAGCCTACTTGTAGTGCGTTGATCATAAATTGAAAGACAGCCTTTTAGACCAATCACGCTTCTCTAAATTTTACATATTTAAACCCTGTGAGAAGGCGGGATTTTTGGGCAGTTTGCTGTTCCAGCTTAGTGCAGGGACGGGAGAGAGGGAGGGGTGGCCCCCATTGCCTGGCCCGTGGGGCTGGGGACGGGCGTCCCTGCCCCCTGCCTCCCTGCCTCCCGTCCCCTTTTCCCAATGCTGCAGCACAGACTATGGATTGTTGGGAGGGGAACTATTCCCTGAGCCGCAGGTAGCTATGGCCAGCCACAGAGTTGAGGTCGTCCGACGCAGGATCCTGAGGAAGGGGGAGCCAGCGGAGCCTCCAGTGCAGCCAGAACTTCGCGACGAACAGAGGAAGACACCCCTTTTCCACATCGTGCACCCGGCAGTGCAGAGGGAGCGGTGGGGGGCTCTCTCCACCATGGGGCCCGGTAACACCCTACAACATGGCGGCTTTCAGACAGAAGGAAAGAGAAAGTGAGGTCACGTGGGACAAAGCTGCAAGGGCAGTGCTGCGTGGTCCCGCGCGGAGCTTAAAAATCTCCTTGCCTTGCTGTGGTATGAACTGTAATATTGCAAACTGTTTGTCTCTTTAATCCATGTTAAAGTACATGGGGGGATGGACATTTTTTCGAGTGGCTTGTAAAAAGGTTGAAGAGTGCCGATGCCAGGATATATATATAAGCAGGGAAAGGCTTTTAAAACCTGGTGGCGAAGGAAAAAGCCTTATGTTCAAGCAAGAAAGGAAAATGATTCATCCTTAAATGAGTAGTAACCCCATGTGAGGGCCTGTGTTTTACAGTTAAAGGGGCTGTGAAAGGGCTCATGGAAAAGAGATGTGTTACACCTTAGCAGAGATTGTTTAATTCTAAGCAAACCTGCAAATGGTGGTAGTTTGTAAAACCACGTAGAGCAGGAGGGAAAACCCTTATTTTTCCCTTTCCTAGAACTGTGATACTGATTGGGAGAGGGGAAAGTGGGGGAGAGAAAGAGTTCTGAAAGTTTGTTCTGTTGTTGCCTTTCTTCTTTCTTCTGGGTGTTAAACTTCTTTATATTGTTTAAGTTTTGTGCCTGCTTTGTTTTCCTCCTAATGCTTATCTCACAGAAAGGACATCAGTGGGGTAATGCCCAGTTTTAACCTGAAACTGCTACACTAAATTGGTGTTTCTGCCCGGTTAACAAACTGAACCCGCTACACTACCCTACCACAAATGATAGAAGCCTGCAGCAAGATTGGCAGCCCTCAACAAATAGCTACCATACAAGCAACTACCTTGGGAGAGTCACTTGAAAAGGCTCTCAAATATCAGTCAGAAGTAACAGACCAGAGACTTGCCAATGGCCCCTGGAAAAGAAGAAATTGAGTGCCCTCAGAGAACTGGTCAAAGAGCAATTACAGAGAGGCCATATCAGAGAAACTAACAGTCCATGGAACTCACCAGTGTTCGTCGTACACAAGAAAGCTTCTGGAGATTGCTTCATGATCTCAGAAGGACCAACAAAGTGATAGAAGACATGGGACCTTTGCAACCTGGACTTCCATCTCTCTCAATGGTTCCAATAGATTGGCCTCTTGTCATCATAGACTTGAAAGACTGTTTTTTCAACATTCCACTTCACCCAAAAGATGCCCCACGGTTTGCATTTTCAATTCCAAGCATCAATAGGCGAGAGCCACTGCGAAGACATCATTGGTTAACTCTTCCTCAAGCCATGAAGAACTCACCAACTATCTGTCAATGGTTCGTGGCTCGAGCTCTTTCTCCAGCTCGACAGAAGCACCCACAGGCAATGATTCTCCATTGCATGGATGATTTGCTCATTGCAGCAGCAACTCAAAAGGAAGTGGAAGAGGCCTGTGACAGTGTTATCACAGCAGTCCAAGACGCTGGGCTTGAAGTTTCTACTTCAAAAGTACAAGAGACGTCACCATGGAAATATTTAGGATGGAGAATGACAGAGCAATCAATTAGACCATAAAAGATACAGCTTAGAACCAAGATGAACACTTTGCAAGATCTGCAACAACTTTTGGGAGAAATAAACTGGGTCAGATCTATTTTAGGGATCACCAATGATGAACTTGCTCCAGTTTTTGACCTACTTAGAGGGGACTGTGACATGACTTCTCCGAGATCCCTCACACCCAAAGCTCAAAAAGCTCTCGAAAAGGTCACAGAAGCTCTTCAACAAAGACAAGCTCATCGATGTGTAGAATCCCTACCTTTTTTTCTCGCAGTGCTAGGAGAGAAGATAAAGCTGTATGGTCTCATATTCCAGTGGGACACTTCCAAAAGAGATCCTTTGCTGACAACAGAATGGATCTTTTTGCCTTACGGGTCGCCAAAAACAATATTCACGACCATGGAAATGCTGGCTCAGATCATAATCCGAGCCAGAGAAAGGCTGCTAACCATGGCAGGTCAAGATTTTGTAATAATTTATATGCCTTTAAAGAGAGAGTATTTTGATTGGGCTTTGCAAAAATAAGAAGATTTACAAATTGCTTTGTTAAACTACTCAGGTGCCTGCTCTATCCACTTCCCAGCCACGAGCTGTTGCAAGCAAAATTAAGCTTCAGGGAAAATATTGAGAATTGGTTAGCTGAGAAGGGTCACGTAGACATATTGGAGATGACCCAAGGGAATTTTTCTAGCTCTCGCATTTAGCTTGTATGATTGCTGAAGCAAGCAAGCAAGCAAGGACACTTTGTGGGGGTAGTTAAACAATAGCGGATTCTTGCAGTTAGCAAAGCATGGGAAAAGAACAGAGTAAGACTAGAATATTGGCAGCTAGCATGAGAAAATAAGGTGTGGCTAACAGTTAGTGCTTTAGCCTATGACAGTAATGGATTACAGAATATGCATGAGCTTATTAAGAACTGTATGAAATTGTAACTCATTGATCAATAAATCGAAGCTTGCTGATAACTCATATTGAGTGATCAGAGTCTTCCCTCGCCGCGACAAAATGGCGCCCGAAAAGCAGGGACTTACAGCAAAGAAGGCTGTGACCCTTTAAGCCACGGTCCGGTGTAGTATCGGGTCGGTCCCGAAGCAGCACGGGAGGTGAAAGAGCTGGACTCCGCACCCTGAACGACCGTACAGACGGGTTTCAGCCGACAACATCGCCGACGCCTCGCAAGGGCTGCAACAGTGCTAGCTAGCAACTTAAAAGAGGTATGGAGAGGCAAGCGGTGCAAGATTTGCTCCGTTGCTTTTTAGAAAAGAGGGGAGTGCAGGGTATAGATACCCGAAAGGAATTAGAGGCCTTAGTAGCATATGGTCTAAACAAGGGGTGTTTTGTAGATCCTAACACTATTTTTGAAAGGGAAGAATGGCGTAGGCTGGGGGATAAAATTTGGGAAGCTACTATAGATGATGATAAAGCAGCTAAAAAATTAGGTAAACCATGGAAAGTGATAATGAACGCTTTAGATCAGCATTATGCAGAGCAAAAAGCAGCCAAAGCAGCTTCTGAGCATTTGGGAGCCTCTGCTAGAGAAAGTTTAGATAGTGGTCTTCAATATCCTTTACCTCCTACCACAAATACAGTTTATGTGCCTCCTCAAGGGTCCACAGGGCAGGGAACTGCAGTACCTGTTCCTTCAGCACCCTTGTCACCTTCCCCTCCACAACAGGAGGAGGAATATTCCTCTCAGTCTCGATCTCTGGGTAATCCGTTCAGGGAACCTTTAAATCATTCATTAGAAGACTCTAGTTTGTCATCAAGCAGTAATAGCTTTATGGCTCAGCGAGTTGTTGCTGAGAGGCGAAAAATGTGGCAGAATATTACTGAGCAGGCACTAGCAGCTGGAGATAAGGAGGCGGTAGAAGCATTGCAAGCTTTCCCTGTAACATATTCTCCCGCAGAAGGAGGAGGTTTGAATGCAACAATTTCTTCTCTTGATTGGAAACTATTGACACAATTACGTGCTACAGTTAATGAGTCAGGTGTTCATGGGGAACCAGCTAAACAGATGATTGATTATATTTGGGGAAGTGGTTTGCTATTACCTGCAGATATTAAGAGCATTATGCGATTAGTTTTGACTCAGCATCAGCAACTTTTGTTTAATGCTCACTGGCAGGCTTTTGCTCAGGAGTCAGTAGCTGCACAAAGGCAAGCTGGGGATCCGCTTCATGGTATCACATTGGATGAATTGATGGGAATGGGTGCTTATCTTCGGGTAGAAGCTCAGGCACTCATAGGTCCAGATAGCATACGGGAAGCAATGAGAGTGGCTCGTTAGGCACTTGATAGGATAAAAGCCCCGGGAGGCATTCCGATGTATATGGGGATTAAACAAGGTAGAGAGGAGTCACTTGGAACCTTTATAGACCGAGTGGCTAATGCTATTCATAATGGTGGAGTCCCTGAGTTTATGCATGGTGCTCTGTTAAAGCAATGCACGCTACAAAATTGCAATAATGCTACTCGCAGCTTAATTGCTACAATGCCAGGAAATTGGACTATTGAGGAGCTGCTAGAGCGTGCAGCACAAATGCCCGTAGGGCCACAGGCTTTTTTAGTAAATGCTATTAAGGAGCTAGGAGCTAGCTTAAAGGAACAGGCACAAATAACGCAAGCTAGCTTAAAGGAACAGGCACAAACACAAGGTCAGGTACTAGCCGCTCTTGCCCCCTTGCGAGTGCCAGTGTTAAAGCCATCAGGAGGAGGACAAGCCAGGATCCGATGTTACCGATGTGGTCGTGGTGGACATATGAGAAAGGATTGTAATGCTGGTTCGGTATGGTGTCCACGCTGCCGATCAGACACCCATGCAGCTTCAGCATGCTTGCGAGGTCCGGGAAACAGAAAATTCAGCGCGAAGGGCCCCCGCGTGAGGAAACAAGTAGTGGCCCCGCACCCCACTGCATTCCCGATGACAGCGCCTCAGCTCTCCGGCCAGCCACAAGAGGGAGTCTCGGCCTGGACTTGGCAACCTCAGTAGATTGTACGCTGTTGGATAATAGACCTCAACGACTTCCAACGGGAGTTAAAGGACCTCTTATAATAAATGGACAAAAAGTTGGAGCTTTATTAATTGGCAGATCATCAGCAAGCATGGCAGGACTTACTGTTATTGTTGGACTAATTGATGCTGATTATGAAGGTGAAATACAAATTATGGCACAGACTGCATTTCCACCACTGCATATTCCTGCAGGGCAGCGGATTGCACAATTAGTGCCTTTGCCTCACCTTTCAGCAGAACTCGGACAAGGTGGCTTACCTTGTGGTGAGGGCGGATTTGGATCCACAGGTGCCATGAACTTGATAACGATTGATATGAAACAACGACCGCACCAACAAATTAAGGTACAATTTAAAGAGCAAGCTATTCTGTTAATTGCTCTTTTGGATACAGGTGCTGATGTGAGTGTCATATCTCAGCACAAATGGCCTTCAAGGTGGCCTACAGTTTTTACAGGTGCAACTATTACAGGAGTTGGAGGACTTACAGTTGCGAAAAAATCACATTTGCTAAAAATCACGCTTGGAGACAGGACTGTGAGCTGTGTTGTATCCATCATCCCACTTCCCTCGGGGGTGGATGCACTAATAGGCCGTGATGTGTTAGCTCAAATGGGGATGGTTCTGACAACAAACCCTCCTTTTTAGGAGCGGCCATTGCATGGACTTTCCCAATTCCCCTGCGGTGGAAAACAGATGAACCAAAGTGGGTTGAGCAATGGCCTTTAAAAAGGGAAAGTCTCGTTCAAGCACATCAGTTGGTGCATGAACAATTTCAACAAGGACATTTAAGGCTGTCCACAAGCCCATGGAATACACCGATTTTTGTTATTAAAAAGAAATCAGGCAAATACAGACTGCTGCATGATCTGCGTGCAGTAAATGATCAAATGTATGCCATGGGAGCACTGCAACCTGGACTACCTAATCCTGCTATGCTCCCTGAAGCTTGGCATTTGCTGGTTATCGATCTTAAGGACTGCTTTTTTACAATTGCACTTCATGAAAATGACAAGCAGCGTTTTGCTTTCACTTTGCCAGCAATCAACCGAGAAGCACCAGCTCAGCGATTTGAATGGACTGTTTTGCCACAAGGAATGCGTAATTCGCCTACATTGTGTCAACTGTATGTTGATGCTGCATTGCAGCCAATTCGAAAGGCCTGGCCAGATGTTATTATTTATCACTACATGGACGATATACTTTTGGCTCAGGCTCAGCCATTCTCGTCACAACAAAAACAGCTTCTCACATCACAGCTGCAAATTCAGGGACTAATGATTGCTGAAGAGAAAGTTCAAGAATCAAGCCCCTGGAAATACCTAGGGTGGAAAATTACTGATCAGTATATTCAGCCACAAAAAATCACCATTGATATGGAAGTTAAAACACTTCACGATGCACAGCGATTACTGGGTGATTTACAATGGCTAAGACCAGTGGTGGGCATACCCAATGAATTACTGGACTGCTTGCGACCCCTTCTCAAGGGGACAGATCCAGCAACAAAGGTGTTTGTAACACCGCAACAGCAAATCACACTTCAACAAATTGCCAGTATGGTTGCCACACATGTCACTCATCGTCGACAAGAGGGCATGCCTCTTAACATCACAATCCTTTTGGGACAACAACATCTCCTGGGAGCAATTACACAGCACAAAATAAAACCAGGGGAGCCAGGAAAAGAGGATCAGATTGTACTGGAATGGATTCCTCCTCCCCTACAACCTCGAAGGACAGTACAAGAACAAATAAAAACTCTAGCTGATCTGATCAGAAAAGGAAGGCTTAGAATTCTGCAGATTACAGGAGAAACTCCAGGAGAGATTCATGTTCCTATTCAACAGGAAGCCTTGGACTGGTATTTGCTTCATTCACCTGAATTACAGGCAGCACTGCTGGAGGATGGACCTACTGTTAAAATTCAACCACTAAAATCGTCTGTTCTGGCTTGGATGACAAATCAGAAATGGTTATCAGTACCAAAGCGATCTAATGAACCATTGCCAGAAGCAGTTACAGTTTTTACTGATGCTGGGAAGCGTTCTCGTACAGCTGCTGCTACTTGGAAGGAGAAAAATGAGTGGCATCACCACATCCTACCTGCTAAACCTGAGGACTCATTACAAACATTAGAATTGGTGGCAGTGGTTTGGGCCTTACTGCGATGGATGCATGAGCCACTTAATGTTGTTACTGATTCCTTATATGTGGCTGGAGTTGCAAACCGCATTGAAGAAGCCAGCATTAAGGATGTTAAAAATCAGAGACTGGCAGAACTGCTTATGCAAATGAAGCGGGCCATCATGCAGCGCACAGCCAGCTATGCAGTGCTTCACATTAGAAGCCACCAATGGGATCAAGGCCTAGGAGAAGGCAATGCCAGAGCAGATCGCTTGGTGGCCACAGTGGAAGCTCCGCCTTCACCGCACTGCCGAGCACAACAGGCACATGCAATATACCATCAGAATGCTCGAGGCCTTCACAGGGCTTATGCTATACCGTTAGCAGAGGCCAGAGCTATTGTAAAAGCTTGTCCTATATGCAGTCACCATAATCAGGGGGTAGGACTTGGCTTAGGGGTGAACCCCAGAGGTCTTCAGGCTAATGAGCTGTGGCAGATGGATGTTACTCATGTAAATAGCTTAGGAAGGTTGAAATATTTACATGTGACCATTGACACCTATAGTCACATGATTTGGGCTACTCCTCAACCTGGAGAAAAAGTCAAGAGATGTAAAACGGCATCTGACTGGTTGTTTTGCAGTCATGGGGGTACCACGAACCATTAAAACAGACAATGGGCCTGCTTATAGTAGCAAGAGCATTGCACAGTTTATGAAAATGTGGGATGTTAAGCACATCAAGGGTATTGCTCACTCACCTACTGGGCAGGCTGTTGTTGAACGGGCAAATGGGACAATAAAACGGTATTTGGATAAGTTTCAGGAAATAAGGGATCCACGGGAGAGAGTTGAAAAGGCATTGTTTGTGTTAAATCATTTGTGTGTATTTGGAGATAGTTCAGAACCTCCTGCTGTTAGACACTATATTGGGCCCAAAAAGAACAAGTTGCCCTCTATGTGGGTTCGATATAAAAACCCAAAAACAGGTATTTGGGAGGGCCCTGCTGAAGTCATTTATGTGGGTCGCGGTTATCTTTGTGTCTCTACCACAGCAGGACACCTGTGGGTTCCCAGTCGCTGGACAAGACCTGCACTCGGTCACCCTGGCGTCCAGAACGACGAGCGATCGGGACGAGGCACGGCAGAGAGAGAACCTTCAGCTGCATCTAGCGATTGATCCTATTACTGCACCAGTCAAGCATCTCTTTGATCCTCGGGTAGCAAATTGGACAGATATTTTTGGTTTAACACAATTTTTTACTGCTTTAGATAATTATAACCTAGGTAATTTGTCACTGAAGGTCTGTATTAATTGTTGGGGACAGAATTGTCAATCATGGGTACGGCTTTATTGTGGGGGATGTAACCATATTTGCTGGACTCACCAAAGCCGCATAATTAGTTTATGTTGTGGGTTTTGTAATAATAGATTGATAGCCGAGACAAATGCAGGAGATCAACTTGCTGTAGAAGCTTTACAAATAGAGACAGGATTACCTGGCCTTCAAGGGCTTGAATGGTATGAAAGCATAGAACAAAGAGCCACAGCGTACTTTAGATTTGAAGCAAAGCGCTTGGTAAGACGAATTCAGGAGCAATTGGGTACTGAAATTCTACTATCACGGTGTGACAGACATATCTACATTCCTAAAGGGTGGACAATAAATGATGGGGACTGGCATAGGCAGTGTCGAAAGATGGATAGGTTGGGTGACTCTAATCGCACTCACGGTCAACGCCACAGAGCAGTCGCTCCACCTGCCTCCGCGACAGAACGTGTGGGTAACAATAGCCAATATAACTAATCAGACATCACTGTGCTTGGCTCTTGGCTCTGTGTCATCTCCCTTTAGAACATGCCTTATTGGAGTACCCACTTGGTCAGAACAAAAATTCAAGGGATGGATACAAAATGATACAGTGCTCAGTAGTACTGTGATGTATCGGGAGGTCAACAGAACAGGTTTTACTCGAGCACAATTAGACGGAGGTTGGCAGTGTCGTATTATAACAGCTCTCAAAGTTGTACTTAAAAATGACCCTGAAGAATTAAATCTTTTTGGCAGCATGAATACAACTAATGTTACAAAAGGAGGTTGGTTATCATTCTCGCCCAAAAATAGCAAAAACGTCAATCAGCAGTTTTCAAGCCAGACTACTTTAAGCTCTTCATTGCAAGCCCGAGATGTGTTTATGAGTTTGTTTAGCAATTGCAATGCTTCTAGCATTACTCAGCCTAAAGCTTTACCTCAGGGCATTTTTCTTATTTGCGGAGATAGAGCTTGGAATGGAATCCCTCGTAATCCACAAGGAGGACCATGCTATTTGGGTCAATTGGCATTGTTCCATCCTAATATAAGTCAATTGATGAGGTGGTCATCATCTAGGCAAAAACGTAGCATGCATGACTTAAATTGTGACAACATAGGACCACCTATCTTTTGGTCAAAATTTCGAAGAGTTATAACATCCACACTGCTGCCAGGGGCATCAGCCAATAAAGCTCTCAATTTGGTTAAGCAATTAGGTTGTTGGGCAAAGGATGAAATTAATCGCACATCAGATGTAATGGATATGCTGTCACAAGATGTTATCACTGTTAGGCATGCTGTATTGGAAAATAGAGCTGCAATTGATTATTTACTGTTAGCACAGGGTCATGGATGTGAGGAATTTGAAGGAATGTGTTGTATGAACCTTTCTGATCACTCTCAATCGATTCACAAGAGCATTGCTAATATTAAGGCAAGTCTTCACAACCTTCAGGAACAAGAAGGATTTGGATTAGATGAATGGCTTAAATCACTGGGTTTAAGAAGTTGGTTAATTAACTGTATCAAGGAGGGACTACGATGGTTCGGAATAATTCTGTTAATGATTATAGTTGCTCGCATTGCTTTTGGATGCGTTATGAAGAAGACCAAACAGCTAACCAATGAAATATTGCTTGCGCAAAACAGAAACGGGGGAAGTATTGAGAATTGGTTAGCTGAGAAGGGTCACGTAGACATATTGGATATGACCCAAGGGAATTTTTCTAGCTCTCGCATTTAGCTTGTATGATTGCTGAAGCAAGCAAGCAAGCAAGGACACTTTGTGGGGGTAGTTAAACAATAGCGGATTCTTGCAGTTAGCAAAGCATGGGAAAAGAACAGAGTAAGACTAGAATATTGGCAGCTAGCATGAGAAAATAAGGTGTGGCTAACAGTTAGTGCTTTAGCCTATGACAGTAATGGATTACAGAATATGCATGAGCTTATTAAGAACTGTATAAAACTGTAACTCATTGATCAATAAATCGAAGCTTGCTGATAACTCATACTGAGTGATCCGAGTCTTCCCTCGCCGCGACAGGAAAAACCTATTTTAAGTGAAGTGCCTCTAGAAGCTGTCACGGAGTTTAATGATGGTTCAGGAAAGACACACAAGTCAGTAATAACGTGGCAAAACCAAACTGGGAACCAGATATCCAAACGGTAGAAGGTTCTCCTCAAGTGGTGGAGCTGGCAGCTGTGGTCAGAGCATTTCAGCTCTTCCCAGAACCTTTTAAATCTGATTGCAGATTCTGCATACGTAGCAAATACAGTTAAAAGAATTGAAGGGTCAGTTTTAAAAGATGTTAGTAACGACAGTTCATATCGTTATCTTACATTTCTCTATTCAATTTTACAAAACAGAAAAAGTCAATATTTTTTTTCTCATATTAGAGCACATTCTTCATTTCCAGGATTTTTAGCAGAAGGAAATGCAAGAGCTGATGAATTGACAGTAGCTGTTGTTAATACCCTGCCTAACATTTTTCAACAAGCAAAACTGAGTCATGCTTTTTTTCATCAAAATGCGCAAGCACGCACGCAAATGCATCTTTCTAGGGATCAGGCAAAAGCAATCATAAGTGCCTGTCCTGACTGACAACTTCCACAGCCTCCTGTTTCAACAGGAGCACTCAATGAGCGAGGATTGCAAAGCTTGCAATTGTGGCAGACAGATATCACCAAATACTCATCTTTCGGGAAATTTAAAAATATCCATGTATCAGTGGATACCTTTTCAGGTGTAGTCTGTGCTTTAGTACATCCAGGTGAGACAGCCAGTCATGCCTGTCAGCATTTTTTGCAAGCGTTTGCTTTTTTAGGGGTACTTCAACAGATAGGAACAGACAATGGCCCTGCATACACAGCAAAGAAATTGGCCAAATTTCTAATGGATTGGGGAGTTCGGCACACTTTTGGCGTTCCTTACTCTCCCACAAGTCAAGCCATTGTTGAAAGAACACATCACTCTTTAAAACATATTCCAGATCAGCAAAAGGGAGGGTTGGCACAGGCAACACCACAAATGAGCTTGAGCAAAGCTCTGTATGTCTTTAATTTCTTTAACAGCTCCTTTGTAGAACCCGATCCACCAATTTATGGACATTTCTCTAACAGTACAAGGGCAAAGTTAAAAGAAAATCCTCCAGTGCTGATTAGAAACCCAGAAACAGGGCAGACTGAAGGTCCCTTTCCTTTAATAACATGGGGCAAAGGGTTTGCTTGTGTTTCCACAGGCGGCCAACTCA
The DNA here is from genome assembly GCA_026261815.1 of Monarcha castaneiventris obscurior. Taxonomy (NCBI): domain Eukaryota; kingdom Metazoa; phylum Chordata; class Aves; order Passeriformes; family Monarchidae; genus Monarcha; species Monarcha castaneiventris. The sequence continues at coordinate 16,876 of JAMPIT010000333.1, forward strand.
GATGGCTTCCAGCGAAGAACGTGAAACCCTATCAAGTGCGAAGAAACGCTGACAATCCCACAAGAAGCAGGCACTCAGACGTGATTTGTAGAGACTGCAACCTCTGCCTGACGTCTTGCATTCTAGCTACAGAAGACTGTGAACTTTGGGTGTGGGAATCAGCAGCATGGTAGAATTCTTTGTTAGATGATAGGATAAGAAGAACATGGAACAATCGATGCGTATGCTTTTTTGCTTTTAGCTATGCAGATTTACGTTAACCAACCTAAAGCAAATGTTTGGGTGACTTTAGCTAATGCATCAGGTTTAGATACCATATGTCTGTCCAACATGACCCCTGAGAAACCATTTTCCACCTGTTTGGTTGGTGTGCCAGTGGACGCTTGGCCAATTCTGATAGAAATTGATGAAGCTATTCAAGGTCCCTTCGTTAAGACAAATGTGTGGAACTACTACAATCCAATAGATGCATGGGATTGGTGGGTTCCTCACCTTCCCAAGGCATCTTCTGAACCTCAGGAACTAGAGATCCTTGGTTCTGCATATATGACCTTTTGTGTCAAATTTAATTATACAAACATGAGTCAATAATTAAGGATGTTACTCCTTATCACAATTTACATAAAAATCAGATCTCATGGTGCAACTATACTTCTTTAGTGCATTCTATATATGATACTCCCTTTCAATTGCCATGTGGAGTAGTTTTCATTTGTGGAGACCGAGTTTGGCCTGCTACCCCGGCACACATCGCTGGTGGACCATGTAGCGTGGGAAAACTTACTTTGCTAACAGCCAGTGCAAAAATGCTTACTTTTATGAGACCTAGAAGTAAAAGGTCTGCTCTTCAATATAAGCCAGATTGTAATGATAATTTTGTACCCTGGGGTCCTGTAAAAAAGGCTCTCAGCAGCTCTTCTTTTACCACAACTTGCTTCAGGAGTAGCATTGAAACAATTGAAACAATTAGATTGACTAGGGTGTTGGCTGAGTAAGGAATTCAATGCCACTTCCCTTGCATTAAGTGATATGTTAACAGATACCAAAGATGTCAGACATGCAACTTTGCAGAACAGGGCTGCAACTGATTTCCTTTTATTAGCACATGGACATGGGTGGGAAGACTTTGAAGGAATGTGTTGTATGAATTTATCTGATCATACAAAATCCATCCATAAGAGCATTCAACAATTTAAAGAAGGTGTGTCAAAGATTAGAGTTGATGTATGGAACTTGGTTAGATAACCTGCTTGATGGATGGAATTTAACAGCATGGGTAAAAGAGCTTATAAAGATGGCTTTCTACAAATAAGTTATCATCATAGTTGTGTTAATAACGGTGCCTTGTTAGCTTCAATGTATCTGGCAAATGATCAACAAAGCTATTAAAGGAGTCTACATGGTTCAAACAGCATGGGGAGATGTTGGAGTGAAAGCTCCTCTGGACTCAGGCCCAAATGAAAGCCAAAGCACAGGGGTTGAATTAAAACCCTTAGATAAGCTGAGATACATGAAGTCACACCAAAGTGAAACAGAAATATACATTTTTAACTTTTAATAGAAATGTATGCTAAGTGCTTTAAACATTGAAAAGCTGCAACAAAGACCTTAAACACAGCTCTTACTGCAGCAGTGTTACCTTTCTTTAGACAAAACACAGAACTATATTGTTCACATTTTTTAGATAGAGCATTCTCATAAACAGTAAGAGCTGATAGAAACTGTATGCGTAAATCTGTGTAATACCTATGTAATGCTTATGTAAGATTTACGACTGTCAGAATTAGGCTGGGATAGGTTAAGAAAAGAAAAACTAGATTTGTGTGTTAATCTTATTGGTCACTTAACAAATCCAGCCACATGGGTCCTGGCTAGCTCAGGGTCCTGGCACCTACTCTGCTGGCTCAGGGCTCGGCAGCTGGACGAAGACCAATCTCTGGTGTTGGGTGGACAGGCAAATCCCACTGGGGTTCGCTCCGACCCCCTACGGCGATATGCACAAAAGAGGCAGGAAAAAAGCGGAGGGGCGCTCCGTGGGGAGAAGAGAGGGTTTATTGGACATGGCAGAAACCACGGAGCAAATCCAGCTCCCACGTGGTGTAGGGTGTTGCTATGGTAGAGCCCATTGTCGGCGTGAGCAATTCTGAATGGATCGATTTCCCATCAAATTATTCTGTCCCTGAGGGCAGATCAAAAGAAAACTCTCGAGGACTAGAAAGCTCACACCCCTTGGATGCCACTCACACCGAGTCTCCTTCCCCTGTTACAGAGCCACCAATAGTCACAGGCTCCGACAGGCTAAGCGTGGTTTGAAATTCCCTCTATCTATACTGTTATTAGTTAGTTTTAAGTTAGTTCCTCCTTGAGATGTCACTATTGGTTCCTTGTCATGTATCCTCACTTTCGTATTGGTTAGTTCTATGTTATCTACCTCACCCTGTAACCCCTTAAAAGGTAGCCCCTGAGGGCAGATAACTGTCACTCGCGGCAGCTCCCCTTCAAGCAACTACCTCCCTGCCTCCTCATCTGGGCAGAGAAAATAAAACTTGTACTAAAAGCCACGCGGTGTCCACTCTCTCCTCTTTGCCTTCGCTTCTGCCTGGCAACAGCCAAGAACTGCCTGCTGCGAACTGCTTTCAGGCCAAAGGGATTGGGGTGAGCTAACCTCAGTCACTTCAGCCGATATCGCTGTATCCTGCACAGCTACGAACTCACAGCCGTAGGCCAAGCCAAAACCAGGCACGGCAGCAGGGCTGTTTTGTACCCCGGCCACACGGGGGTGGAAAACATAACAGTATCCAATAGACACTGACCAGGGGGAGTTACAAAGGCGGGGGGAAGGGTTTGCAGCGAATGGGGATTAGGGGTAGGTGGGGAGAAGTGAAGCCAATGGCAAGGCACCAACCGTGGCTTCTGGGGTGCTTCCTGAGCATAGCATGGCTCACTGCGACAAACAAACATAACCCACACTTCTGTAAGAAAGAATAAGAAACTAGCATTAGAAGAAGCAGCTGTTTTCTGCCTGCTGTTTGCCTGCTGCTGCTGCTACTCCTTGGCCTTATCATGTAACCCCTTCGAACTCTGCCTTCAAGAAAGCTATGAGACTATGAAATACAGAACTTAGCAGGATGGCAGCCTCCTCTGCCCTCTCACCCTTGTCCGAGAAGCAAAGGTATCCCATCAAAAGCTCAACAGGGATCAACAGTAAACAAATCCCTTCTCCCCAATAAATTTCCAATGTTGGTCTGCATCCCTCTGGATGTTCCTGCCCCTGGGTTCATCCAGGTGCCCATGGGGTGCCAGGAAGACGTGGAGACCCCAGCCAAGTATCTTCCCAACACAGATCACCAGGACCATGGATCACCAGGGCTCTGCCCAACAGGGGTCACTGGGGATCATCTAATGCCGATCCTCCGACGGGGGATGGAGCTGGAGCAGTGCACGAAGCTCTTCCTGCAGTCGGGGCACTCACAGAGCTTCCCTTACTGGTGCCTCCGTTGGTGTCGGGTCAAGTGAGAGCCTGCTGGAGAAGCTCTTCCCACACTCGGGACACTCGTAGGGCCTCTCCCCGGTGTGGGTGCGCCGGTGCTTGACAAGGCTGGAGTTTTGCTTGAAGCCCTTTCCGCAGTCAGGGCAGCGGAAGGGCCTCTCATCCGTGTGAATGCGCTGATGTACGAGGAGATCGGAGCTGCTCTGAAACTTCTTCCCACACTCAGAACACTCGTAGGGTCTGTCCCCGGTGTGGATGCGTTGGTGTCCCCACAGGGTGGAGCTCCGCCAGAAGCTCTTCCCACATTCCTTACACCCATAGGGCCTCTCCCCGGAGTGGACAACCTGGTGTTCTCTCAGCAGGAAGCTGTTGGTGAAGCCCTTCCCACATTCCCCACACTCATACGGCCTCTCCCCAGTGTGGATCCTCTGGTGCTGGATCAGGTGGGAGCTGTTGGTGAAGCCCTTCCCACATTCCCCACACTCGTAGGGCTTTTCCCCAGTGTGGATCCTCTGGTGTACCATCAGGTGGCCGCTCTGGCTGAAGCTCTTCCCACATTCCCCACACTCATAGGGCTTTTCCCCAGTGTGGATCCTCTGGTGTGCCCTCAGGGTGGAGCTGTGGCTGAAGCTCCTCCCACACTCCCCACACTTGTAGGGCTTTTCCCCAGTGTGGATCACCTGGTGTACCATCAGGTGGGAGCTGTGGCTGAAGCTCTTCTCACACTGCCCACACTTGTAGGGCCTCTCCCCAGTGTGGATCAACTGGTGTGCCCTCAGGTGCGAGCTCCACTTGAAGCCCTTCCCACATTCCCCGCACTCGTAGGGCTTTTCCCCACTGTGGATCCTCTGGTGTTCCTTTAGGTTGGAGCTCCACCTGAAGCCCTTCCCACATTCCCCGCACTCATAGGGCTTTTCCCCAGTGTGGATTCTCTGGTGTTCCTTTAGGTTGGAGCTCCACCTGAAGCCCTTCCCACATTCCAAGCACTCATAGGGCTTTTCCCCAGTGTGGATTCTCTGGTGTTCCCTCAGGTCAGAGCTCCACCTGAAGCCCTTCCCACATTCCAAGCACTTGTGCGGCTTCTCCCTGCCCTGAGGATTCTCCACCAGCTCTGAGCTCCGCCTGGATCTCCGGCCGCCTCCCCGGCATAGGGGGGCTCTTTCCTCCTCGCAGCTCTTGGGGCTGGGTTTGCAGCCCCTCCTCGTGCGGCATCTCCGGGGCTTTTCCTCCTCCTCCTCCATCCGGCCACGCCTTGGGAATGACAAATCCTGGTTTGGGGGAAAAACAAGGGGTGAGCGCCTTGGGCTGGGGGTTCCTGCTGCCCAAGTCCATCACCGGGCATCTTGGGTCCGTACAAACCTCCAAAACACTAAGATTCAGCCCAAAAGTCCCCCAAACATAAACACACAGCCCCAAAACTCCCAAAACATCAAGATTCAGCCAAAACCCCCTCCAAAATATAAACATTCAGCCCACACAAAAAAATGAAAGTGCCAACATGTAGCCCAAGAAACCTCAGAAACACCAAGATTCACCCCCGGGAAAATCGTGGACCTTCCACCCTGGTCACCTGCTCGATGTGGGGGGGGGGGGGGCAACGCTCCTGGGGCTGGGGGGAGGCTGCAGATACAGGGAGTGGTGGAACCTTGGGGTGCCTCCTCTTCCTGCTCCTCCTCCTCCTGTATCCCTACTCTTCCTCACATTCCTCTTCCTCCCACTACTCCTTCTCCTGCATAATCTCACCTTCTGCTCCCACCAGCATCCTTTGACCATTTTGTTCTTCAACCCTGCTCCTCCGGCCTTTCTCCTCCTCCCCCCAGGCCCAGCACCCACCCCTGGCTCGCTCTTGCCCCCTGAGCTCTCGGATCCCACAGCAGGAGCAGCGATGCAGCTGGGGCAGCTCGGGCTGGGGCAGCGCTGGGCTCTCGGCCGCTCCTGCCCGCACTCGGCCCCCGCCGCAGCCGCTTCCGCCAGGACAGCACGGGGGGGCCCGGCCTTGGCGCTCCCCCCCTCCCACCTCCCCAAATTCCCCTCGCGGGGGGCGCTGGCGCCGGGGCACAGGTGGGCTCCAGGTGGGGAGCGCCGGGCGCTGCGGGTCTGCCTGGCAACTGCTGAGTCACCAGCGCCGCGCCATCTGATTGGCTCAGCGCTGCCTGAGGGCCGCGCCTGCAGCAACGGGGGACACCCTGCTCCAGGGGGGATGTCCCGCAAACGGGGGACCCCCATGGAAGGAAGAACAGGAATGTGTCTTTGCAAACAGATGCTGTGAATCCCACTGGAGACAGGCCCAGGCACTTGGACATAAGCAAGTGACAGGAGAAACGATCAGTTCCACAAAATGTTACTAATTGACACAGACTGCAGCTCAAGGTCCTGCTCAATTCCTGAACTTCCAGAAGAAGAACAAAGCCTTGACAGAACCACGGACATCGTTTCCTATACAAAAGGAGAGAGTTCTGAGGTAGTTTGCACATTTTCCCAGAGCTAATTAAGGACATGGACACCCAGTGGGGGTAAAAAGGGAAGTCGAGAAGGGGTCCCAGCTATAGGGGATGGATGGTGTTGGTGTGCTGGGAAAGGATTGGTTGAAGCGAGTGTGCAGGTATATGGTTAAGGCAAACAGCAGCAGGAGGAATCTATGTGGTAAGAAAGAAAAAGGAAGATGGAAAAGAGGAGGAAGAGAAAAATAGTGAGAACTGGAATGTTTACAGCATGTTCCCCGATGTTATCCTCAAAAAGGGCCAAAACCCTCTTAGCCGCAGGGCCAGCTACACCTCCTTTGTACTCCTGGTTTCCAGGACAGGAAAACAAGGAGGTCATAATTTCAGGGGGTTTCTCTGTGCTGGGGAGCAGCAGGACAGGGCACCACAGGCTGGGGGCCTGAGGGGAGCTGTGGGACCAGGCCGGGGCTGTGGGGCAGCCGGGGCTCAGCTCCGGGCACTGCCTGACCCCAACACCCCCCGGGCAGGGCCGGCAGTGGCCCCCAGCCCCCATGAGGCTGTGGGATGTGGAAGGATCAGGACTTTTATCCATCTTGTTTGAGTCACTGCAAAAACAAGTGATTTTGCAGAAAGCTCAGCAGCTGTCACAGGATGAGCACCCACAGGCAGTGAGGGGCTGCAGCAGAGGCAGAAGAAGCCCCTGGAGCACTTGGTCACAAAGACACAGCAGGTGAATGCAAGAAGGGATGAGGAAAAGGCCAAGGTGAAGGCAAAGGCCATGGCAGAGTTTCTACAGCCCCTGAGGGATGAACCACAGGGCCCAAGGGGGCCCCAGGACCCAGGGGACGGGCTCGGCCACAAGCACCTGGCACAGGCATTGCCCTCCTCGGCAGGGGAGAGCCGACCCAAACAGCCCCTGCCAAGGAATCAGGGTTCCATCTGCAGGGCACAAGGACACTGCAAGCAGACACACGAGCACCCTCAGCAGGAGGAAGTCCACCCGCTGATGGACAGGGATTGTTAGGGCTGCCAGAGCTCCCAGCACACCAGGGACCCACCGCACCAGAGCCCTTGAGAACATTCAGGGGGCATCTGGATCGAGAGGAGCCCTTTCCTGATAGACACAGGGGCCTCTCCATCCACTCTCAATCTGAGACCTAAGGCGGGGGAAGTTGTCAAGAAGTTCTTTGATTATTCAGGGAATAAGTGGGAAAGATGAGCAAGTGTGTTTTATTCAACCACTATTAGTAGATGTGGGAGGGTTTGAAATGCATCAATTTCTGTTTGCTCCGAATTGTATTTTACTGGGAAGAGATTTGGTGGCTAAAGTGGGAATGCAAATTATTATTGTAAAAGGAGATAAAGAGGCTAATGCTGCTGTACCTTTGTGTCAAATGCCTGGCAAGCCCTCTGCTGAAGTGAACCCACAAGTGTGGGGTAGCCCTAGGGAAATAGGTAAAATAAAATATGGAGCCTCTCCAAATTCCTTTGAAGCAACTAGGAGACAGACACCAGACACCAGAAGGGGTGTCTAAAAGCAACATCCTGTTCCCAGGCAGGCAAGGAAGGGGTTACAGCCTGTTACTGAGTCCCTGCTAAAGGCAGGGCTTTTGGAGCCAGGCATCTCTCCCTACAACACTCTTCTCCTGCCACTCAAGAAACCAGATCAGGACACCAGAAGGAAAGCAGAATTTCCAAGTGTTCAAAAGCAGATTAACTGAACCTCCTGCCCTGGCCCACCCAGACAGGGAAAAACAATTTGAATTGCATGTGGATGGTAAACAGGGCCATGCCAAAGGAATTCCTGTGTTAAAACATTTAACCCAGTGGCCAGAGAGTGGCCTCATTGTCTGCAGAATTGTGCAGCCCTGGCTTTAATGGGAACTGAGGTCTGAAAACTGAGAGCAGCAGAATCTCTTATTGTTCAAGTCTGGCATCAAGTTAAAGCTTTGTTAACCACAGGAGCCTCTAAATGGATGAGCAGTGCTCGGTTATTGCAGTATGAAACTTGTTGGATGGAACAGGAGGATTTAGAGTTGAGGACAGGGGAAGGGTTTAACCCAAACTCCTGTTTGAACGGCCCTGGACAGGGGGGCTGGGAAGAAACCCATGAATGCATTCAAGTGACAGTTCCAGAGCCAGCCTAGGAGAGATTTACCAGACATTCCCTGGCCTGAGGGAGAACATGTGTTTATGGATGGCTCTTCAAGGGCAGCAGAAGGGAAAAGAGTTACAAGACACGCTGGTATGAAGGAAAGGGAATGAGACAAAGCACCGGTCACCGACTGCACCTCAAAGGGCCGAGCTGTGTGTGCTTGTAAGAGCCTGGGACTGAAATGCCCTGAGCAGGAAGGCTTCTGCTAAGAGCACATCAGCTCACAGGGTGGCAGAAGCATTTCCGACTGCTTCAGCAATCCCTGCATCAGTTATTAAGGTGTGTTTGGAACAAGTAATTCCAATATATGAGATTGTGGAATCAATAGACTCAGACAGGAGAACTCATTTTACAGGAAAGATCCTTCAGGGCGTTGTGGCTGCTTTAGGAACACAGTGGGACCTCCAAACGCCCTGGCACCCCCAGAGTTCGGGTCAGGCAGAAAGAATGAATGGGGAAATAAAGAAACACAGTCAGAAGCTGTCGCCCTGGTTTTCA